>JAGKTI010040124.1:0-10457 GCA_018397915.1 Birgus latro
TGTGTGTGTGTGTGTGTGTGTGTGTGTGTGTGTGTGTGTAGTGCAGCCAAAACTGCAAAAAAGATTTTTATGAAACATGGTAGGAAGGCCGGAACCGGGTCCCAGATGGACTAGTTTCATTTTGATATCAACTGAAATTCTCTGAAGTGTTGTTTTGGCTCCAAATAATTGTCCTCATTTGTGATACAATATGTGAACGTGCATGAGGCGGCGGGCATTTCCATGGACTTTCATGTGTCTTCGAAAAGAGAGAAAGAGATAGAGAGAGACAGACAGACCTTGCATCTACAGTCAGAAGAAAATGATGGTAGCTGCGGTGGAATGGTAGCTGCGGTGGAATGGTGGCTGTGATGATGGTGGTGGTAATGATGGTAGCTGTGAAGATGATGGTGGTGGTAGCTGTTATGCTCGTAGTTGTGGCTATGATGATGACTGATGATGGTGGTTGTGGTGGTGGTGACTGTAGCTGTGATGGTGGTGGTGGTGGTGGTGGTGAGAGCTGTGGTGGTGGTGGTGAGAGCTGTGGTGGTGGTGGTGGTGGTGGTGGTAGTTGTGAGAATGGTGGAGGGAGCTGCAATGGTGGTGGTGGTGGGGGTGGTGGCAGCTACAATGATGATGGTGATGGTAGCTATTATGGTGGTGGTGATAGCTGTGGCGATTATGATTGTTGTGGTAGCTGTGATGATGATGGTGTTCGTGGTAGCTGTGGTGGTGGTGTTGGTGAGTGGCAGCTGCTATGGTGGTATTGGTAGCTGTGATGGTGATGGTGGTAGCTGTGATGGTGATGGTGGTGTTGGTGAGTGGCAGCTGCTATGGTGGTAGTGGTAGCTGTGATGGTGATGGTGGTAGCTGTGATGGTGATGGTGGTGGTGATGGTGGTGGTGATGGTAGCTGGGATGATGATGGTGGTGATGGTAGCTGTCCAGAAACGGCTTTCATCAAAGATAGTGCTTTGTGACCCGATAGGTCTGCGAAGCACTTGCTCGAAAACGAAGCGTGGTTTAGAGATGGCTCAAATCGGGACAAGTGCTGAGCGGCTCGATAAGGCAGCGAGGCTCTTGTATATATGTAAATATAGATAGATATATAGATATAGAAAAGTGATGGGCAAATAGATAAAACAGATAAAAGGTAGTGTGAGTGTATGTATGTACAGGTATGTATGTACAGTATGTATGTATGTGTTATATTTGAATGTGAGTGTGTGTGTGTGTGTGTGTTTATCTAGAATATATATATATATATATATATATATATATATATATAAGAGAGATAGACCTCCATCCGGACTACGTTTTAGGCCAGGTGGGACCCCCGAAGGCTGACAGATCCCTAACTCCAGTCGGAGCAAGGGAAGAAGAGTTCCCCGATATTCTAAAAATATAATACAAGTGAGAGGGGTTTCTGGTGTGATGGTGAAAACATGTATATGTATTAGAAGGTGAGTCCGTCCCCAACAAATAGGCTTGCTTCGTAGTAATGATACTGATAGTGGTGACTCGTAGTAATTGTTGTTGTTGTAGTGATAATGTTAATAATGACAGTGTTACAGTGATGGTTTGAAATTGATATTGGTCGTGACGATAATGAAAGTCGTGAAATTGATAGATTTATTGGCTAGGAAAACAAAATTTGCACACTACTAGGTTTCCGCCCAGACCAGGTTTTAGAAAGAGACTGATCCCTGGGGCCTGCCCCCCAATGAAATTAGACATTATATATAGATAGACAGATAGATAGATATACCAAAGAAAACGAAATTTTGTACAGTAGTACTCGTATATCTGCAGCCGAATCAGTTTATAGCCTGAGTTAGGAGCTCCCAAAGGACTGCCCGCAACTAGAGAAGGGGGGGGGGAGGAAACATCTCGTGTAAAGCACATAAACGTAGCACCACAATCTTTCACACAGGCAGCGCTGGGTACCCAGGTGTGTGTGTGTGTGTGTAACTCACCGGGTCGGTCAGGATCACTTGATGGTAGTGATCGTCAGCTTTTACCCTCCCGGAAGGGAGCTGAGAGCTCATATAGTCCGATCTATGGGCAAGGCTGTGACCTTCACACACGCACACACCCATCCCCTTGCTCAAGGGGGACAGTAACCACCCACTTCGTCAGTGAAACTTTTCGCACCCTGAGCGAGGCGCGAACTCCCGTCTACCAGATGGCAAGCGAGAACGCTACCACTGCGCCAGTGTGTGTGTGTGTGTGTGTGTGTGTGTGTGTGTGTGTGTGTGATTTATATACACTTTTGCTTTCGTGTAATTTACCTACATATCCTGAAGCAAAAACAAAGAAAAAAAGTGCGAGAGCTGAAAACTTTGTACTTGTGAAACATGTGAAATACTCTTCAAAGTTAGTATTAATAAAAATTCTTTTGATCTACCAATGAGTTGCATTATGCTGGGTAGAGAAAACACAAGAACATTATGCTGTGATCCCGACAGAACGTTTTTACTACTGTGGTGCCGACTCGTGCTGCGTGGTGCTGACGTAGCATTGTGCTGTTCTTGTACTGACTTATGTTCTGGTACTCTGGTTCTGGCTCGTTGTTTCTGTGGTGCTAAATCCGTGTTGTTCAACTGTTCCAGGCTTTCTGTTATAATAGTCTTTGATCATGCTGCGATATATTTCTCTTACGCGCTCTTGGTCCGGATACCTGTACCAGGTAATTAATCCTACAACCATTAACCCTCCCACCTTCCAGACAAATCTTGTATTCTCCGCCAACAAACCCCAACCCATTTGATTCCGTCGAGAAAGTAATATCCTAACTCACTGTTATTGTAATAAACTGTACTGACGTGATACTCTAAATGCTCTATGAATATCATGCAGTATCGGTAAAAAAGGAAGGCTTCAGATATACGCCTTCTCCCTGGATGAAATTCATTAAGGTAGACAATCATTATATGCTAAGTACCAATCTTCCCCTAGAACGCCATTCACAGCAGCCGGTTTACATTCAGGTCCCAGTGGGTAACAAACTTTCTGGAAATGTCTTACTGCCCGAGGAATCGAACTCGGGTTTTTCCAGTTGCGAGCTGGACGTGCTAATCAATCCATCATTGCCTTTCGCTTCTAATTTTAAAAATAAGAATGGTTAGGCCTAACTTACTGCCTATCTACTACATGAGGGTAATTAACTCTTTGATATTCCGATGACTCGTTTTCGAGTCATCACAAATCCAACAGCTGAGATTCTGATGACTCGTTTTCGAATCATCTGAAAAAAAAATGCCATAAATTTACTAGACGCGGCCGAGGCTTTAATTTGCCGGCATATGACACGTGGAGACTTTGCCACATCACGTGTGAGTGACTCACCGATATTGCCCAACGTGGCGAGGTGTGAGAGGCAAAACAAAGCCAGTATGAAATTAGTAGGCCTACTATGCTGGAGTGACCTCGTGACCTCCACGATTTTCCACAGGCAGTGTCTCTATTTCTAGATATTTTTCTACGCCATTTCGTGTGGCTGTTGCGCTAACATCTGTGCATACACTGACCATGTCAAAGTGTTCACGTGAGTTGTCTGGGAGCTCTAGCGAGAGCAGGAAAAGTGGTGCAAGTGCTCCCACCATGACATGCGAGAGCCGTGTCGCTAGGAACAAGTTTTACCTAAGCGAGTTATCAGAGCTTCAGAAAAAAGCTCTTACACCCAGCAAGTACTAAAAGGTGCCGGATTGTTCCGACAGCGATTTTGGCCCCAGTGATGAAAGTGGTGATGAATTTAGGCTGCCTGAAAGTGATGAAAGCTCGAACGAAAGTGACACGTGTGAAAGCATTGTGCCACAGCCTGCTCACACTTTACTTTCGCTTTTCTCGGTGAAAACTAAAATAAATTGTCATAACCTATAAACCAATGGAAAGGGAATTTACTGTAGATTGACATGGTGCTATCAGAGTTCATGTGAATCTAATACCTATTCGTTTACAAATATTTTTCTACGGAAGGGTATGCGATTTTTCCTTATCGGCTAACTTCAGTTCGTCCTATTGGCCTTTAAATATCAATTTTATCGATTTCAGTGATACTAGGATAAAGAGCATCTATTCAGCTTTACAGTGACAAGAACTTATTACTCTACCATGAATAGTAAACGTGCAGAAAACGTTTATATAGTTATTTCACAGCGAGCGGGCGGTGGGCACACGACGTGAAAGCTCAAAAATTTTCTTATCATTTTACTTTTGATTTTCTCTGTGAAAACTAATATAAATTGCCATAACCTATATATCAATAGAAAGGTAATTTAGTTTAGATTGACATGGCACTACCAAATTTCATGTAACCCTAATACCCTTTTTTCACTAATATTTTTCTACAGAAGAGTGTGCGATTTTTCCTACTTGGCTAACTTCAACTCGTCATATTGGCCTTCTAGCTATCGTATTTACTTTTTTTTCAACCATACTACGGTAAAGAGCAACTATTCAGCTTTAAAACGGTACCACATTCATTTGCCTACCATAAACAGTAAGTGTAAAATGACTGATTAAGTACAAATATCACTGTGCGACGAAGTGCTCTGTGAGCGCCCGGCTGAACCTGGAACAGACAAAATCAGGGGAGGGCCGAAAATCTCAAAGGGTTAAAAAAGAAAAAAATATCAAGTTTATATAAAGGTCCGAATCTTCCCCTGAATACGACACGCAGCCCTTTAATCCCCAGTCCAGATCCCAGCAGGTACGAACAGGCTGGGGATTCTAACTGCGTAGTACTGTTCCATTGATCCACTTTGTGATGCGGACCATGTGCTCTTCTGACATGTTGCTTGCATGATGAAATTGCTATAAGACAATTTCGTTTTGGGAATATCGACAGCTAAGCCGATGTTGTAAATTTTTGTTTGTAGAAAAGTTGAAATGAACAAATCACCTAACAAATTTTTGTGCTGTGTTTTTGCTGGCACGGTTAATCGAAGTCTGTGGCGGGAGGAAAGCAAAACTTAACTTGCTGCGGCTCGAAGCCAACTGGTGGTCAAATGTTTTCCTGTCATCTAACCGCTTGAAGGCTTAAATGATGTGGACTACCATAGCTCTGTTTCGGGTCCCTCTACACTATGGGTCCTCTGGGAACTCCGAAGAGGGGATAAAGAACTTTTTTTTTTGGGGGGACTATCTTTGCTAAATATATGATTTTGTGGGTTTTAGAGTTACCGGACACTGAATCAAAAGTGAAATTTATCATACTTAAAAGAAACCTTGATTATTTTCTTTTTCACACACCACATCTATGGTGCTAAATTTGTATCAGCAGGATAGACATAGTATTATAAAGCAAGTCCGTACATTTTCCCATAGCCGCCCCTGTACTGCCACCACTGATTACAGAATTACCCGGCTACCAACTTTAGGGAGGACGGATCATTTGCAGTGACAACATTCCCGAGAGTTAATCCGCTTGCAGTTGAATGGTTATGTATATTGAAGTCCGCCTGTCAGCCAGCTCGGCCCGGTGTCCACAGTGGAGTGCGGTTTAAACAATTATCTCTCCTAATCTGGTTATTGTTTGAAATGGAATTGAGTGTTAGTGTTCGTGTGTGCCAGTATGTATATATGCGTGTGTATGTTTGAGTGTGTGTGTGGGGGGGGGCTTATAGGACATACACTGATATTACACCTTGGTACTACGCTGTGATCGTACTCGAAGCATTATTTCCTTTCACTACCAACTACTCTACCACGATGATGTGTTTTTCATTTTAACGGTGTTACCACCGCACGATGATATTGACGTTAGGAGGGACAATTAATGGTGAAGGAGTTAATGGAAATTGTATCTAGCACCTTCAGTTAGAAAAACGTCTTCTAAGCTGCATATAATCATCAGACGACAGCAAAAACAAAATGATAAAGATGTCTCCTGGCTGAAGAGAATAACATGTGTATATTGTGAGGAGGAATATGGCTTTGTCTTTCGAAAATATAATAGTTACTTTATCGCTAACGCTGAACAACTATTACAAAGTTTCCTTGATTGAACACCGCCACCATCAAACTCTTAAAGTGTTCAGCGCCTGGGTTTTCATGTACAATTATAACTTGAGATAAAACTTTCCATTCTTTCACAACTGATTGTTGCTGGAGAAGAGGAACTGGAGCTTTGATACTCATACAGTGTAGCGGTATTTTCGTATTTTATTCTTTCTAATTCCAGACGGTTTCATTCAGCTCAGGATCTTTTAGTATCAAAGGGATTAATGAATGATGAATTTAACTCCTCCATCTTGAAATTTCCGTCTTCAGTTAAATTACGTAGTCTGGAGATAATAAGAATATAACATTAATAACAGCACTAGGAGGGCATGCATCTTTATCAAGCACGACTATCCCTCTTTCACTTTTCATGACCTTGACGTTGACCTTTGACCTGTTTCGTCCAAATGGTAATCACTTGTTCAGCTGATGATCTATGATCATTATTCAAGATGTGGTGCAAATATATCTAACAATTTTTCGATGATAATGTCGACACACAGTGAGACAGAGACACTAGCTGACTAACAGATAAGCAACTTACTTGGTGAAGGTAGCTACTTTCTCCGTGTGAAGGGTATAAAAGAGAAAAGTGAATGTTATGCGTGGCTGAAAATGAAGATAGGACTGAGATAAAGAAGCAGTTAATGAGTATCCTTTTACCCTCTCTAAATAGGATGTTCATAAGCTTCTGCTGTTTATACCTTCCCCCCTCCAACCTCCCTCCAACCATCCAAACTGAGACTGATTTTTCTTGCAAGTAATGAACAACAAACATGCAAAAAACGTAAAGGTAATGGCCTCGCTGTCTGATAAAGCCTTGTTCTGTAATATGCCGCAGAGACTTTTCGTAGACTTTTCTCAGGACATGAGATGTGAAAGACTTGCCTCCAAGCTCTAGAAAATGAATCCAACCATCTTTATGGCTAAGGATGAAATTAGCGTGACCGAGGCATCGCTATGACCGCAGCCAACCACCGTGCAGATAAGGATGATTTTCCAGTTGGGGGAGGTTGGCGTGTGGCGGCGTGACGAGGCTGATAGCGGAAATTATGAGAGAAGTAGACCCATAAACTGTGTAATGAGGCAGCCCACCACAGCTAAGGGTGGCCTGGCTGAGCCGAGGTTGCTCTCATACCGCCAACACCAGGGTGCTTGCAGTGCCCTCAGAATATTGCAAACAGTCAGGGGAAAGATAATTATGTAAATGATATCATGTGGATCAACAGTCCAGTAACTGGCCGTGCACAACACTCCCAGGCGTGGGACTAAGCCACATTTACATAAGTCCGGGCTGAGAGTACTGCGCATACATGTCTCCTTTACAAAACTACAACCTATTCCTTGGGAGCGTGGGCAGGGATCTTCTCTCCCTGTAGTGTGACTTACCAAAAGGAAGGAAAAAAAACATAAGAGTGAGTCCAAGAAGACGATTCAGGCTGGGGTATATGACTACGTTGGTGTAAAGATGATGTGAAGAGGTATTAGACGGTTGACGTTTTAAATTAATGGAAAATGAATCTAGTAGCCCTGGACTCTTCATGGACTCAAACTGGGCAAGAGAGAGAGAGAGAGAGAGAGAGAGAGAGAGAGAGAGAAGCGATGTTTAGAAATGTAAGGAGGAGAAAGCTGTGAATGAGAGGATAAGGGCATAGGAAGGAATTGCAGTACTATTGAAAGATGAATAAGGATAAGTTCGATAAGGACGTGCATGCATGGGTGATGTGGGTAAGAATGAATGTAAAGTAAAGAACAAGAGATGGGTCGTGGTCAGCACATGAGGATAATTTTTCGACGCTCAGTCTTTGTTACCCCACCAGAAGCGCAGGAGTCCGGGGCTAGGCTGATCATCCCAGACACATGGAAAGAATAGCCAGTTGGTCATCCCTGAATGGCATTATGTGAACAATAAATCGTAACCATGGCACACGAAACATTTTATGGGTCACATCCACTTGGGAGCGCCTTAACCCATTATACTCCAAAAACGTTTTAGTCAGATAATCATTGGTGGTTTATGATTTGCAACCTCCAGTCCTCTCTACCCAGATAGATAGATAGACAGACAGGTAGACAGAAGGAATGATACAGATAGATAGATAGACAGACAGGTAGACAGAAGGAATGATAGATCTATAAACTCACCGTGCCATTAATCCTTGTCAGGCTTATGCTTCGTGAGAGTGGCTCTGTTTGGTTTCCACTGTAGATCTAACTCGGTGGCTGATATCAAAGTCAACTGATTATAACAAAAGCTGGGGTCGTATTTAGAAAGGATCCTAACCATTTTTTATGACAAGTCTTCACAACCGTTATCTATTCTCAAACATCGTTTTGTTATATGCATTTTTACCAGCCGCAATAGCAAAGCTGGTATTGTTTTCAATTTGTCCGTCCGTCTGTGAATGTTAACACAATAACTTCGCAGCTGCTCGAGATATCATCACAGAATTTTACAGGAGTGTAGTAGGGATGAAAATCTCCTACGAGTTCGAAGTTGGTGAAAGTAGGTCAAGGCCAAGGTCAAGGTTATATTCCGAGCCGAGCTAGATATGTATCGGCTTGCGGTTGGTGTGATTTCCCCCATGGGGGGGGGGCCTCTAGTATCATTAATGTTCGCTCTAATTTCACTGTGGAGTGTTCGAGCCTATTAAATGCAGATAATAAGCCTCTCATACAAACACCTCTTCATCAAAGTGTAAATTTTTCCTTACAAATCTGCCGACAGTTGTGTAGTACGGGTGAGAAATACGCGGTCCAAACTTTGCCGAAACATCCCTGCCGGCTGCGGCGATGGAAGGTATGACTTTTTTTTTTTTTTACGTGATAGTAGCATAAAGTTTTTAGCAAAACAGCACAAGAATCAACGATATCCTTTGACGTTCGAGGAATAATGAGAAATATGGAAGGCAGGATATAATACTGGCAAGGGACTGCCGTTGAACTTTATCTGTGATACAAACACTGACCATAGTCTGTTACCTTTATTAACTACATGCATGTTCTGAGTCAAATAAGCCTCGTGCCGAAGTTTTGTAGCATTCTTTTAAATGGTGCTTGTCTTATCCTACCGAAAAACTATGATATTGCTCAAAAACGTTTTATGACGCTAATTTTAACCCAGTAATTTTTCCCATTATATTTGCCTGATTGGTGGGACTGCATAGTCTTTCTATGAATAACGCCTGAGTAGCTTAAAATCATATAACGTTAAAATTTTTTCTGACCCACTGCACTAAACGTTTTAACACTATCTGTTTCTTTTGGCTCATTCTCAACTGAATCAAATCGTCTGGCGATAGCTGCAATAGTATACAAATTTTATTCTAACATGGCATGGATAACTGTACCAGTATTAACATTCGGACTCCTATGATTCACTCTCTCCTGCATAAAACCGCTTGGCGTTAGTTGAGAAAAATTATCCAAGAGATGACGCGACCCTGTTAACAGTCGTGAAAACTATCAGCTCCCCTTTGCTTACCACACACCCCTCTCAATGTTCTGAGCCTATATAGATGTTTGCTGTATTTACTGAAAGCCACGTAATTTTACTATGGTCACTGCTAAATTATTTTACTAGCCGAGTGAAAGAAAAAAGGCGTAAAAATCTATATAGTATTCAGTCATAAGAATTTTTCCTCATTTGCTGAGCTATGGAACCGTCCACTCAGAAAGTATATTTCAGTAATGCTTCGTTGCATGTTAGTGTGTTTCAGCATACCACAGCTTTTTTCCTGTACAACTTGCACTAAACTGATAGTAACTGGCAAATCAATTAGGTATTGATGGAACTTGCATACGCAGTTTTTCTTGCAATTTACAGTGAACTTAATAACAAGTAAGCTTGTCAAAGAAGGGAACATATAGCGACGACTTTATTTGCTTAATGAAAGTAGTAATACTCTGGGGATAATGAACTGAATATACTGGTACGGAAGGTGACATGCCATTTGGAGCCTATGGGAATCGCACACTTGACCATATTCCTCAAACGAAATATTAGGCTACTTGTTACTGACTTTAGCATTATCATAGTTCATAATCTACATCTTTACAAATGAAGGTACTGTGTAAATACATCATTCTTTCTCCAATCCCACCGATTCCACATCCAGAAGTTCTTGGCTATTCCGTAGAAAGCAAAATCCGTAAATGTATAAATGATAATATCTCTCTGCTGTCTGTTCTCTGTCAGTCTGCCTATCCTCTGGAAATCGAGAGGGATGCATATAAATTCACTTTTTAATAAATAACAGGTGTAATGATGATGATTGTAACTTTTATCGGCGAACTTAGATGTGTACATTACGGTTCCAAATATACTGCGAAAAGTTGTAAATACTGCAAAAAGGTGGACATTTTTAGTATTCCTTTGTTGGTCCAAAATGGAATTTCACGTTTTTCGGTGCACGTAACCACGCTTTTTGGAGCGGAGCAGGCCGGGCGAGCAGAAATTCAGCTAGTCTAAATACG
>JAGKTI010040125.1:0-10457 GCA_018397915.1 Birgus latro
TTTATTAACATACGAGTAATAAGTGTTGTTTTGTTTCAGGTGATTTTTTAAAATCACTTCACTATTTACACTGTGATGGTATATTATAATTATGGTTCGAACTCCTCGTGAAGCAGTGGACCTAATTGTTGTGGGAATGTACCAAAGACGGTTCAGTCAGTTGTAAGCAGCCCATCCTAGAGAGCACACCTGCCTGTATCCACAGAATAAAGGAAACCTGGAAATCACGTTTGCTTGACCTTGACTACACAATATTTCCAGGCATTATGACGTCTGGCATACATACCCACCACCTACGTCCGTCGTTACAGTACGAATGCCCGTTTATTTACGCTGCTGCTGCGACTTTACCTCAACTTGACAGGAGGTGACACAGAGGGTATAGGAACTCCTTGTGGCAACTGAACAACTATGCCTCAGTTTCTTGTTTCTGTTTTGTCAGTAATACTCATCTTATTCTTGAACCAAAGTTGTTTGTTGTATAAATTGACTTAAATGCTAGAGGGGAAAAAGGATTGGACGGTCAAGCGTGAGACGGTCACACTTGTAATCGATGTGTTTTACTGAAAATCCCTCTCCTTCTCTAATAATAATTTAAAATGAATGTGGCATAACAACTGTGTGAATGTTGTTAGGTAGTGACTTTTTACTGTGTTCAGTGCTGAATCTTGAGAAGAGGCTGTGCTGGGTCAGTACTCTGCTTAGTCGTGATTTAATTTCAGAATGCACATAGGAAAGATTCATTCAGTGTTGTGCTGTGTTGTCTATGTGTAATTGTAATGCTACCTTGCGGTTGTGTTGTGTGCTGGACATTGGGCTATGTTGTCTTGCTGACAGATGGAGCAGTAAAACAACTAAACCCAGTATTGGTTATGTGTTCCCAATAGACTGTGTCGTGGAAAGCGTTAGTGCCTTCATCTGTGTGTGAGAGTAATGCTGTGTGTTTTCCAGACAGTTCCAGCATGAGTCCCGTACACTCGATAGCATTCCCTTAACCTCACCCATTTTTACTACAGTGTAGCAAGCAGTTGAACATTTTACATAACTAAACCAAGAAGAAAAGTAGCACTGCAGGAGAATCAAAATACTAATACCTCTTAGAAGAGCACATGGCTAAAAGGAACGTGTTTATCCCCAGTAACTCAGTACGACTACCTTACCGACACAGTGAAATATGTTCGTGGTATATGGCATTAAAACAACATTACTCAGTTATATTACGACACAACACAACATGGCCACAGGAACACCGTACCCCACACTGTTATTATCGTTAGGGAAGCCTTGCGTGACATACTATCGTTACCTGTGGTAATTTTGTGAACGAAACATAAAAGAAATTATATTACCTGAAATAATGTTGTGAAATGACACGTGTGGCTCAATGCAAGCAAAAATTATTTTACTCTGAATGAATTCAGCCGATACCTAAGACATTCTTATTTCATTGTTGGAACATCTTTGTTACGTTGTGAAAAGATGTTGACGAGCCTTCAAGAGATCTGGAGAGCCTTTTATGTTGATTTGGTCCTATGTCTGAGTTAAGGTTTTATGTTTTCTCATTTCCGAGATTAATTACTGATACTTGAAAGTAGCAGAATTCTTCAGCGTACTTTTCATATTTATTAGTTAATTCCTCCCACCATACCTAGCACTAGTAGGGTGGTGATGACTGTATGTGTGTGTGTGTGGGGGGGGTCATTTGGTGTTATTGATGTCAGGGTGGTGATGGCAGTGGTTGCTGTAGAGTTATGATGGATGTCTGGTGTACTCTTCAGTCTTCTGTCTGGCTGTTCCGTATTTTTATATCTCCAGTCTCGTCCCTTACCTCTTTCTCTCTTCAGTTTCTTATTTTGTATTTTTGTCTTTTCCCTATGTCCCCCTCTTACTTCTCCCCAGCCATTTCCACAAGCTAATGAATAAACTTGTTAGTGATATTCAGGGATGTATCACGTGTAAATTTAGTTGGCTGCCTTGCTGCAGAGACTTATTTGCCAATTTCGAAATCAAACAAGCAAAGTGTGATTTTGTAATGGTCCAGGTTGAATACTTAGGTTACACAGTAGGACTGGGCAAAGTAAGTCAACATAAAGCCAAAGTGAGGCCATTGTTAACTTCAAGCAACACAAGGACAAAAAGAAACTGAAGAGAGCCATGGGTATGGTGGGTTATTATTGAAAGTTTGTCTTAAATTTCTGTGATGTTGTTGCTTCCCTCACAGATTTGTTAAAGAAAGGAGTCAAATATGAGTGGAAGTGTTAATGGGAAGAGGTATTTTCAAAAGTAAAGGCGATTCTGTCTAGTCAGCCTGTGCTACAGGTCCCAAATTTCCGTAAGTCTTTTGAATTAGCTGTTAATGCTAGTGGTATTGGTGCTAATGCAGTCCTGTTACAAGATAATAAGCATGGTGTTGAACTACCTGTTTGTTACTTAACAGTAAATTTAACATTTCTTAGAAGAATTATTCAACTGTTGAAAAGGAACATGCACCCATACTAGCCTTGCAACATTCTCAGTGTATGTTTGATCAGGCACTAATATTTTTGCTGCATAGACAGACCACCAGTCCCTTAAATTTTTAGGAAAATTTAGATATAAGAATGAATAATGAACCCGCTGGGCCCTATTCCTCCAAGAGTATGTCCTGTATGTCCACCATGTCAAGAAGAAAAGGAATGATTTGGCAGATTCTTTCTCTAGGATGTAATCTTATGAGATGTACAGAAATTTCCCCTTGTAAATTTCTTTCTTCACGAGGGAGGTGTTACTGGCCACTGTCCTGGCACTAATTTGACCACTGACTGTGTGAAGTTCTATTTTGTTCTGGGGAACCATCCGTGTGAATGTTGATCTTAGCCACAACTTTCTTGGCCGACCCTTATGTTGACTCAGTTGCAACCCAGTTTGGAGCATGTCATACCAGCACTGATTACAACCCGCATCGATTTCCAAGGAAAGAAAGGAGGTGAAGCCCCACCCAAGTAATGGGGACTGCCCCTATAGAATGCAGCCAATCCCAGCTGAATAACCTGGTGTGACCACCCTGTCGATGAGATTATTGGAAGCAGATATAATGTTATTCAGATAGATCAGTGCAGAAAAAATAAGCATTGCTAGTTGAATATCATGAGTAGCTAGAGGTGGTAAGACTACTTCTCTGTTGATCCCAGTCTCCTTTAAGTCCCCATCTTAGTTCAGTGATATAGTGTAAGATGAACTACAGGACACTGAGTCGTAAATTAAGAATTTGTATGTAACTTGTACATAGCAGCCTAGCAGTGTAACTGTGCGCATTTCGTACTCTACTAGCTGGTGTCTGATTGATCTTGTTGAGTAGGCCTGAAAGTGTTCTAATTCTAATTTGGTAAGGAGTGTCCCGTTCTGCACCTGTTTACTACATAAAAGATACTTGTTCTCTGATATGCTGTGCAGAGATATTTTATGTAAGCAAAAGATATTTAAGTGTCATTGCCATTTATTTAACCAACAAGGTCAGAAATTTCACTGCACTGTTCATAACAAGGCGAAGTTAATGTTCACCACCACATTCTCTCTCTGGTGAAAGCCTACATATTTTTTACCTTCACCCTCCTAGAGCAGACTATACAGCATTTGTTAATTTTTCCTCTCCGTTGGGCTCCTCCAAACACGTTCTCATAACTTGAGTCGTCTTGTCGCTCCATTAGGATCAGAGGATCCTCAAAGAAGGTGCAACTGTTGCACTTTGATGTTGCTGATTGGGAGCTCTCAGGCAGTGCTTCTTTAATTTTCCAGGTAATGCTTTTTGCTTCCACGGCGAACAGCCATCTGAGTGTGCTTTAAGCAGTAAGGTTATTCAGTAGGACTTGGAAGTATACATTCCTATCTCTTACTCTCTAACTAATGTAAAATATACTATTGGTTTAATCACGTTTCTTTTAATGCTTTTTATTATAGCTTAAAACCCTTCAAAACAGGATGGGGTCAAAGGCTTTTCGTCTTTTCAGTTCCTTTCCTCTTATTGACTCCCTTCAGCCTCTATCTTTTCACGACATAATTGTATGTTTATCTCTATTATAGTGCTTCAGCGGTCTTTGCTCGTCTGAACTGTCTGCTTGGATGCCTCCTTCATTATGGTGGGAACGTAGCACCAATATGGCAAAAGATTCTCAGTCCCTTATGCCCAGCCATCTAGTATAAGAATTGGCCGATACTCTTAGTCTTTTATGTATGCAGTAGGTCACCTCTGGAAATTTCTTTATCAGTCTGTATTTCCCTTTGCCTATAACCTTCAGGATTTTAAATGTATTGTGTGCAGGTATCTCGAAATGAAAGGATCTTGAATTTGTCTCTCGTCTGTTTGTTTGTTATTTTCATGAAGGGAATAAATTATTGCAGGTTTCTAGTCTTTGGATGTTTTTCCTCTGTATAGAAAGTAAGACATAAAGCAGTCATTTCATTCCTAGCATAATTTTCCCGGTAATTTCTTTTTTCCATGCTCTAAACACACTGCATTCAATAAATTACAGACGGCCTTGTAATTTAATTCATGCATACAACCCCCCCCCATTACTTTTCTTTACGTTTTCCCATTTTCCATTTTCCACTTAGTATATTTTACTTCTAATGATTCCACGACTGTCTTTCCATGTTTTCCGTCGAAGCAATATAATCATTACTTGTTTTGCCTTTCACTTAATAATATAAAATGCTCGATTTACTTTCATTTTCTCCATCTTTTACTCCTCCTACTTCATCCATCGAGCCAGTCTCTTATACTGTATCTTCACTAAATAATCTGTTCGTGGACATGGCACAGCCCTTTGATCGTAAATAACACATAAAGGAGAAGGTATGGCAGGGATACCCTTGCCCCAAGGTTAAAAAGATGACCACTCAACCTTTCACTTCGATGATGTTTTTCATTAAGCCATTCACGCCTGCGTTATTAGACGAGAATAGTCATCTGAGGACATTGTCTTCCGGCTGATTGGGTAAGATAAAAAAATCAACTTTCTCATGAAAAGACTCTTTCTATAGGTGATTACAATACTCTGGAGTTGGTAACAATAGTAATCTAGAATTAAGACGTCATCCAGATGACAGGGTGAACGCAACTTGCAGACAAACTAAGAGGAGAAAGTGGGAAATGAACAATGGCAAGACGTGACACGAGATATATTGAAACAAGACAAAATAATTAAGATTCACACCCGCACCTGCAGTATTATGAGAGGGACAAAATGTTCGGCACTTCATTGACACTCATCTCACTCTCAAGTTGACATAGCGCATTTAACTGCCATTGGGTTTATCCTGCTCCTTTGTCAATTTTGCAGTTATTGGAACACAACACAGGTACTCGATGACCTAGGTGCATGTTCACTCGTACTTCAGAAATGCCCCAGACACGCTCCAGATGTGCGCCAGACATCCCATCAGTGCTCCCGCCCCCATAAGGGACTCGGTGAGTAAAGCAGGTGAGTGACAGTTAAGAACACACGCACTGGCCCCTCCACCAGAGAGAGAGAGAGAAAGAGAGAGAGGGGTGGGGTTTATATAAAAGTAATAAGAAACAAGATATTGTCCTCCAACAACTCCCGACTAACGTACCATTATTATTGGTTGAGACACCAAAGCTGTATATATGAGACGTAAAGGAGCTGGCAGGGGAGGGTTGCCGTGCCTCTGTTGCTGTCATACTCGTGGGTTAGAGGACTGTGTTCAGACGGCTGTGGCGGCTGCTGATGACGCTGATGTTTGCTCACTAGTGGCTTAAATAGACAGGTGTGAATCTTTCGCGTGTGCAAGAATAACCGGAATTTGATTAAAAATGATTGTACTGAGTGGGTTGGAAATACTTTTTTCTACATCTAAACGGATATTGACAACCAGTGTAATTCCACCACAAGTATTGAAATAAATAGAATATTTGCTGTCACTTCCAGTATATACTGTTTAGATGATGACCAACGCCATCAAAGGCACTACAGGACTGATAATGTTATTATATGTGCTCCAAATTCCAGGAGTCTATTTATAACTATAATCATAACATGCATTCTGGATAAAATAATTGCTACAACTGCAGTTAAATAATTACCCACACTTTCCTTACACTCCTTCAGTAACACATCTACCATTGCCGTACGTAGAGTTGCAACATCTACCACTTCGTTATCCACGCTGCCCTGCCACTATGCTGCAACCACCACAACCACAGTCTGGTACGTCAAGGAGGAGACAGAGACTGCAAACAATTTTAAAGGATTTCATTTCTCCTTGCAACCAATTTTTAAGGAGTAAAAAGGACGCTATGGAAGAGACTGCGCCCTTGCCCCTCGTTTATGAACAGAGCTTCGTAGGTTGGGAAAAAAAAAAGCTCCAGGAAAGAGTGCTTGTCTTTGAACCTCTCCTTTAATGAAGGAATACCAGTTGCTGTTGTTGTTGTTGTTGTTTTGAAAGCTTTTTGTCCTCATGTTTGTGAGCCATGGTCCTCTGGTGTTCAGTGTAGTACCTACCTTCCTTATTTTTATAAAAGTGGTATAAATTAAATTTAAATGTCCATATAACTATATAACTACATTTACTTAATTTAGGGTGCCATCAGATGATTTTATTGAGAGAGAGAGAGAGAGAGAGAGAGAGAGAGAGACAGACAGACAGACAGACAGACAGAGAGGTGGGCGGAGGGGGCGTTTATTGTCGTGCTGATGAGAGATATTGAATTTTATCATAAAGTGAAATGTAGTACTGCTGTCTAGACTTTGGACACGATATTAGCAAAACTTAGGAAATACGTAATGTACAACTTCAGGTCAAGGAGGAAAGTCGGCTAACGTTTATGTTTTGGTGATGCCAGCTAAGTAGACGAATGGAGGTATCGCCTTTACAGTGGCACTTCCAATTACTTCTTGTAATATATTATGCCTAGGTCCCTTGTAGTATTATCTCTCTTCAAGTATCATATTGAATGCCAGTGGACAGGGCGACGTGGATGAGAACTGTGTGTGGCTAACCCTTACAGGATTAAGGCGTCTGGCAATACTCAGATAGTGATAAATAGGTAACTAAATACATGAATATGAAAGTAGGTAGACAGATAGAAAGACAGATATACAAATAGACGGATAGATAGAGAGATAATCAGAATTAATTTCCCACTGTTTTGAGGCTAATTATTTCTAGTGATATGATTAAGATCAAATTATCAAATAATTTCATTACGTATCAACACCACTGCGTGAAAACCTACATTATTCGCATAGTTTATTCTCCTCCTCCTCCTCCTCTTTATCCTCCTTCTCCTTCTCCTCCTCCTCCTCCTCCTCCTCCTTCTTCTTCTTCTTCTTCTTCTTCTTCTTCTTCTTTTTTCTTCTATAAAAAAGATAACTGGATCTGATGTGAGAGGTGTAAGGCTGAGAGGAAGACAACGAACAGGATGGATAGACAGTGTGAAGAGAGCGTTAGATGCAAGAGGGATGCCTGAAGAGCAAGGAAGAGTTGCTGAGAGTGATAGGATTGACTGGAGAGAAACTGTGAAAGAATAAATGGTGATGCGGCCCTGAGGGGATATTCTCCAGCATTTTGCCTGATTAGCTGATCAGGTCAGGTGCGGGTAAAGGGATGGGTCCATTATGATGCGGCAGGTGTAAACCAGCTCTGCCGTCGGGCCCTGCTGCGGATGTCACTGATTGCACTGCGCAGTTAACCCTCGTGCGGAATGGTGCGGTGAGGATCTGTCCCATCTTCCCTTGGGGCAAAGATACAAATAAATGTGCGTGTGTGTGGACGAGTAAATAGAGAGTGTGTCGTCCTGCCTTGCTACCCTCCTTTTTTTGGAGGGAAGCAGCCTAGGTGTGTGGTGGTGTGGATTTTCTTCTATTTCATATTTCCTCTTCTGCATCATCTTCTTCCTCCACTTTTCAGCAAGTAGAAATTCATTTTTTTCATGATCAGTTCTTTCCAAGCCTGACACAGTAGTGTTTTGACCAGCAACTAAAGACACGTTTCTCACATTTACGTTGGCCTATTAAATGGGTTCACGGGTTCACACGTCAAACCATGTAAACACACAGATTTTGGGTCCCGTGTTCTATTTCATTAATCGCCATGGCAATTTGCACAGAGTTATGCCAGTAAAATGTAGTTAATTTTCTTCCTTGAGATTCGACCGACTGATATACGATTAGAATTTTTCATCCTTGCCTGACCCTCAACCCTTCTTCCACATTTGGTTAAAACCGAAAACAAAAACAAGTATTCCAGGTGATCTTGCACTGGCATAGGGATCTTTGACCTATTGTTCTTCAAGTCCAGTATGTTCATCCTTACCAAACCTAAGCTTCCACCAAATCTAGTCTTCGTCTAATAACACTGTTCTTCTCAATGTCGAATCCCTTCATCGTCAGTTTCATTTACACTGAATCAATACTGTGTAAATGGAAGATGTCATGTGGCCTTGGCTTTTGACTTATTGTACTGATAAAGAATAGGTCAATCACAGGGAAAACCCTGAACCCTTCCTTCGAGTTTAGTCCAAATCCAGTAAGAACTGAAATAATTTGCCCCCCCCCACACACACACAAATTTGCATGCGCCGAACAGAGCAAGAAACTATATTCATTAGCGCGAGCACAAATTTAATGACGCTAATTTTTAACAATAATATAATAATTTTGTGTTTTACGTTCCAAACATCATCAAGGGACATCAAAAAGACGAATTAGTTCATATTCACCTGATAATTCAAGTCCTGATTTGTTTATGGTCCGCAAACGCTCCCTTCCACTAATTACTGAGCTATTGTTACACATACCCTTGATGAAGGAAGAGCGGGTGTTGTTTTTATCGACACGAGTGTGTGTGTGTGTGTGTGTGTGTGTGTGTGTGTGTGTGAACAAAATACTAGTTGTTTTATTTCAGTTTTAACCAATCGTGGTAAAAGGCGTTAAGGCTTCCTATGAGTGTGACCTATAGTCTGAGGGAGCAATGGGTCAAAGGTCAAATTCTCAAGGCTAGGTCAGTTTTGTGCTAACATGATCAGTTTGATTTTTTTCTCAAATTTGAACTAAACTCGGTGGAGTGGTTCAAGATAAAAGAACGAAGGGGCTCAGTTTTGAGACAAATCAGTCAAGGGTGAAGGTCACAGGACGGATCAAAGGTCGACTTGCGAGTCTCTTTATGGCCAACAAAACTAAAACAGTGTTGATCCGACTTAAACCAAACATTGCACAATGGATGGAGATCACTAAGGACTGACCAATGGTCTTCTTGAACGACTGGTCAAAGGTCAAGGCCACATGGTAAAACCAGCATGAATATTATTTACCTGATTTAGATCAAACCTGCTATAAAGATTCAGAGGTAGGCAAGAGTAAGGGGATTCAATTTTTCCAATTATCAGTCAAAAGTCTAAGTTATAAGAAAAGGTCAGTTGTTAAGGCAACATGGCAAAATCAGCTTAAATAACCATGATCCGATTGGGACAAAAACTGAAGCATTACGGGTCAGGAAGGAATGGTGTAGTTCGATTTTGAAGGCAAACTTTTGAAAATCATGGTCACAGGGAACGGTAAAATATACTGTACGATCCATTGATCAGTTTTGTAGACCGTGGGTGTTGTTCTTTTTTATGTGTCTTTCTTGTTTTTATATGTATTTTAACGATACTTTTTATGTTACTTTTAATTTTAATACCACTTGGTCACCATACGTAACTTGCAAGAAAAAGTAATATGAAATTATCAGATATATGATAAGAAGCGTATGGTGCCTCTTTTTCATTAAATGCGGCCAACGACCTCATAAATGTCTTAGGCGGCAGGAACAGCAGTCGTAGATATGTATGAAAATGGGGCACAGTGTTTTCTTACTGCCCACTTCTGTGACAAGTGTTGGCAGAATTTAGCAGTCGTCGTCTGCTCTCGTACCGTATATGTTTTATGATCAGCCAATATGTCTCTTTAAGGTTTGCTTTATATATACTAGGCTAATAAGATTTCCTTCTCTGCGATGCTGTCTCTTAATTTATTCAAGCTACTTCCGAGCGAAGAGAGAACCCTGTACTTTACGCAGGTAATACGTTGGACTCCCTCTGAGCGTAGGAGGTAACAATGAGAACAACGCCCATATATCCCTCCGTTATAAGGAGTGGCTCCTACTGGGGGTGATTTGGCCTGGAGATAGGAAGAAGGCGTTAATGCAGAGACGAGGTTATGTATTAAAAATTAGAAGTAATTTTGTGCATTCGTGCTTTTGTGACGCAGCGTTTTTTTCACTTAATTCTGACCAAGGAAAACAACAAGAATGAGTTCATGCCAGAATATATGGCCCGTTCTGGATTATATGGAAAACTCAAATGCGAGTCTTAACACAAGCGCATAAACTCTAATGCCCTGGCAGCGATGAAGATAAATACAGAGACTCCTTAATGATTAGCATAACTCACCACACACACACACACACACACACACACA
>JAGKTI010040126.1:0-10457 GCA_018397915.1 Birgus latro
CACAGCAGAGACTAAATGCTCAAGAGGGCTGTATTACTGTACTGTTGACCTCTGAGAAAGTTAGTTCACCCGGTGGCTGGAGTTACCCTCCAGCCACTGCACTGGTATATATTTGTCCGGGGGATGGGCTCTGCCCCCCCCCCCCAGCATCCTCTGTCGCCATACAGAGGACGCCCCCTTGTTATTATGGGGGGATGGGCTCTGCCCTCCCCCCCATGCCAGCATCCTCTGTCGCCATGCAGAGGACGCCCCCTTGTTTATTTACTGCCATCCTCTGACGGGCTCTCCACCCCGAACCCGTGCCACACCAGTGTGGCGAATCTTAAAAAAAAAAAAAAAAAAAAAAAAATAGTTCACCCTTTAACATTCAAAGAATAATAATAATAATAATAATAATAAACAGGATTTTGGCTGAGCCAAACTCCTAGCTGGCACAAAGGATTTAAGAATTAATACCAGGAACTGGCCTAAGTACCAGTCGTGATTAATATAAGGAGTTGTGCTAACCTGGAGTAGCAAAAGTGTACTAAATATGTGGGGAAATCAAACTCTAGTAAAATTTGAATTTTTTCAGGGGCGTAATGTCACGAATTTTCTACATTGTAATGTTATGTTAAGTAGATCGTGCCATCGACGATAAATTTGAATTGTCGGCTCGGGCCTGAACCGTTACGCCCGGCGCGCCATCTCCCGCGCTCGCCGCGGCGCCGATTCAAATGAGAGCTCAGTCTGCCTGTAGACACGGCGCGACGCGGTACGCCTTTCAAGGCTTTAGTGATTTCTTAGCAATTTCAGAAGTCAGTTCATGAAGGCGCGTCTCTAGGAAAAGGAGACAGCCGTTCAGTTCCTTGACCGTCTCACGGCATATTTAGGCGAATAGATGGAGAAGGACGAGACTCCCAGCACACGAGAGGGAATGATTGACCTCGTGCTGCACACACAGCTGGAGGGACAAACCTTTTCGACACCAGCCCCAGTGTATCGGAGGCAGGAAGTGAATGCAGCCTTCATTCCCCAACAAGCGCACGATGGTGCTGTCCCCACCAGCACATCACCTTACAGTTCACTAGTCCCCCTGAGACGGTGAACTCTCCTCCATAGGCCGTCAGTGCTCCTGCTCCCCAGATGGTGAGTACAGCTCCTCATGCATCTAGTTTGGGTACGACCCCTAAGATATATAGTTCACAGGGCACTACGTTTGCCGCATCGTACGCTCCTCAGTCTCATCAATGACTAGCGTTCTGAGGGACAATGGTTCCTCAGGTTGCTCCATTAAGCAGAGCCTAGTTCGACCCGAGCAGCTCCCTAACCAATAAACCTTTCGTACTGCGACCGACGCCTCACAAGGGAGTAGGTGCAGTACTGATGCAAGAATCGGAGGGTGGATTTCCCAGTGGCGTATCACAGCCGTAAACTAAAACCCGCTGAGAGGAATTATAGTACTGTGGAGAAGGAACTTTTGGCTGTGGGTGATGGTATTAAGAAATATTACTATTATTTGCAAGGAGCACCATTTACCTTGGAAACTGATCATATGCCACTCACTAGTCTCAGCACAACTAGGACGGCTAATGCAAGATTGACACGCTGGACACTGTATTTGCAGCATTTTAACTTTCATGTGAGGTACATCAAGGGAAGTGACAATGTGCGCAGACCTGATGTCTCGCCTCTGAATGATGATTAATGTGAGTATCTGTTGTACACTGGGTTTCCTAAGACTGTGCTGTCCTAAGAGATTTGAGCAGTCCAAGAACTAGCTTGGTTCCCAGTCAGTACTAGCTCGTTTCGAAGACATGGCAAACCTGTACAATCTGGATGAGGCAGCTAAGCGGCTTCAGTTCCTTAGCCTGTTTGAGGGCCCCGCCCTCGACATTCTCCACAGATTCGCGGAGACAATCTCACGTATGAGATGATGAAGTCCGCACTCATCAAAGCGTACGGTCTTATTGTTGATCATGCTAGGAGTCGCTGCTAAGACCTCACGTCTCACTTGTTGGCCCCACAGGACAATATGTCTGGGGTCTGTACATACATATGTACTGTAGCTTATAAGTGCACCACAGATTAAGGTAGGTTAAAGGGGGGAAGTCCGAGACCCCGCAGAGGCAATCTGAGGCTGTGTTTGAATTACCTTGTGGTGTATCTCGAGTCGTGGGCCTCCCTGAGGATTCCCGGAGATTACACAGAAGCCACATGAGTGTTCACACCCATGCAGGGTGCTAAAATGTGACCTGCCAAAGTTGCATAGGGATTCTCGACTACCTTTACTAATTATAAGTGTGCAGTCACGGTGAGCCCAACCGAGGACACCGATGACAAACGGGCAGTCGAGGTGACGAGCCGTTTGTAATGATAAGTATAGCTATAAGTGTGCAGTCACGGTGAGCCCAACCGAGGACACCGATGACAAACGGGCAGTCGAGGTGACGAACCCTTTGTAATGATAAGTATAGCTATAAGTGTGCAGTCACGGTGAGCCCAACCGAGGACACTGATGACAGGCGGGTAGTCGTGGTGCGATCTCAGCCGAGGGCACCGACGACGAGCCCTTTGTTAGGCATAAGTGTAGGTTAAAAAAGGCAACTATTAAGGAAATAATGGCGACATACATACGAATTTGCTGTTAACTGACTTTCAGCCAAAGAGTACCTTCTTTTGTGTGTGTGGATTGACTGCTGGGTGGATGAAATTGTAATTTAGTTCAATTCCTTTATTGACACTATTGATACTCCACCTTGACTAATCCCACAGGTACAGTCGTTGGATGAAGAAGATGTCCAGGACCATTGATTGTCTGCTGCACGTTGGCACTTCATCTCCTCTGCCCTCGTCGCCTTTATTATTGCATTAACATGTATTATTATTATTGCTTACATGTAGGTACAGTTACACTACAACTGTCACACCTACACCGTGTATCACATACACCACGCTACATAACAATTAGTTGTTAATGTAAATGTAGCGAGTTTTCGCTCAGTTTGACCTGAGTACAGGATTTTCCACTGTCGTCTCGGAGTTTTTCCCTCAAGCTTGCTTTCCTTAACGTAAATACGAGGTTTTTACGCTCACAGGCGACACTGTTTCCCTCCTGTAACAGGATAGTACACACACCACAGTGTGAATCTTGTGTGACTGAGCTAGGATGCATATATATATATATGCTGTATATAATGTCAAATTTTACTAGTGTAAAATTTGAATTTTTTCAGGGGCGTAATGTCACGGATTTTCTACATCGTAACGTTATGTTAAGTAGATCGTGACATCGACGATAAATTTGAATTGTCGGCTCGGGCCTGAACCGTTACGCCCGTCGCGCCATCTCCCGTGCTCGGCGCGCTGCCGATTCAAATGAGAGCTCAGTCTGCCTGTAGACACGGCGCGACGCGGTACGCCTTTCAAGGCTTTAGTGATTTCTTAGCGATTTCAGATTTCAGCTTGTATTGGCGTGTCTCCTGCAGCTCCCACCCACTTCGGTGATCGTCACAGCAGCTCTGTTTCATCCATACCAATTAGTATTTTCTGTTTTTTCCTAGGCTTAAGCTTTTTAAAAATATTTAGCTGTTTGTCTGAGTGAGTGAGTGCATTCCTTCATTTGATTTGAATTGGAGTCGTGTAACGTAAATTAATTTGCTTGTATTCAATAAATTTACAGTTCGTTCTCTTGAGCTTTGTTAAATGTAACAGTCGTGTTTAATTTTCCCACTTATTTAATATAGTTTTGCTACTCCACGTTAGCACAACTCTTTGTATTAAATCACGACTGGTACTTAGGCCAGCTTTTGGCATTAATCCTTAAATCCGTTGTGCTAGCTAGGCGTTTGGCTCAGCCAAGATCCTGTTATCTTTATTATTATCATTTTTGATTGTTGGGGGGAGAAACTAACTTTCTTAGAGGCCAACAATACAATATTGCAGCCCAATAGAGCGTCTAGTCTCTGCTGTGTACCGTTGAGAAAGTCTATAAATTCTCACTCTAGAGAAGTGGCGAAGTGAGCCAGCATAAAGTGAAATCGCTGCTCGATTTCACAGGTGTATTCTCTCTCAGTCAATGGCTCGAAACTCATTCTCAGCACACATAGCTATATATTGTATACGCGAGTTATAGAATATCATTACCCTTTGAAAAACATAAATTTCCCCTGACATCTGGCGACCTCACGCCAGGATGCAAGCATAAATTTTTCCTGACACCTGGCGACCTCACGCCAGGATGAAAACATAAATTTCCCCTGACAGACTGTTATATTGAACAAAGCTCAAGAAAATGAACTGTAAATTAATAATTACAAGAAAATAAATTTACATTACATGAATCTATTCAAAATCAAAGGAAAGGAATTGCACTCACTCAAGCACTCAGACAAATAACTAAATAAAGCACTGAGCTAAATAACTAAAGAACCTTAAGCCTAGGAAAAACAAAATAAATACTAACCAGTAAAGATGAGACCGCCGCTGCTATAGTCGATCACCAGGTTGGTGGAAGATTCGGGAAAATGCCGATACTGCAGGATTTTGGAGATCACTAGAAGAAATCGATCCGCATTGGGTATCGCAAACCCGCTCTTCATAACTGCTAAATGACGACTGACTGTGTTTGAGTGTCCTACGTAAGGGACGTTTGAAAGAGGAGTGGGTAACTAACGGGTAGGGAGGCAAGTGCAAAGAAATGACGATTCGGAAATTATCACTCAGATGAATGCACTGTCTGTACGTAAAGACAATCACTCACGAAAGAATGACGAAAGTTTTGAAAATTTGAGGCAAATATAAGTACACAAGTGCACGGTTAAGAGAATGGCAAATTTTCACGGACTTCAGAACTATTCATCGTTCCTACAAATCACTCGATGTCACGATTTACGATACATAATTTCACAATGTAGAAAATTGGTGACATTACGCACCTGGAAAATCAAATTTTTCCTTGGAAAAATTTAACAATATATATATATATATATACCCTAGCTCACTCACACAAGATTCACGCTGTTGTGTGTGTACTATCCTGCTACAGGAGAAAAGCACTGTCGCCTATGAGCGTAAAAAACTCGTATTTACGTTAAGAGAAACAAGCTTGAGGGAAAAACTCTGTGACGACAGTGAAAAATCCAGTACTCAGGTCAAACTGAGCGAAAGTTCGCTACATTTAAATTTACAACTAATTGTTATGTAGCATGGTGTATGTGATACACGGTGTAGGTGTAAGAGTTGTAGTGTAACTGTACCTACGTGTAAAACAATAATGATACAAAATAATGCAATAATAAAGGCGACAAGGGCAGAGGAGAACAGGTGGCAGCGTGCAGCAGAGACAATCAGTGGACGTGCACATCAAAACTGCTTCACCCATCAACTGTACCTGTGGAATGAGTCAAGGTGGAGCATCAATAGTGTCAATGTGACAATTTGTATTAAATTACAATTACCATCTGCCCAGTAGTCAACCCATATACAATAGAAAGTACACTTTAGCTGAAAATCAATTGACAGCAAGTTTCGTACATTTGAGTTCGCCATTATTTTCTTAATACTCGCCCTTTATAACCTATACTTAGGGCTAATAATGGGCTCATCATCACTGTCCTCGGTTAGGATCGCCGCAACTGCCAGTTTGTCACTGGTGTCCTCGGTTGGGATCGCCATGACTGCGCACTTATAGCTATACTTACTATTAACAAAGGGCTCGTCGTTTGTGTCCGTGGTTGGGATCGCCACAACTGCCCATTTGTCATCGGTGTTCACGGTTGGGATCGCCGTGACTGCTCGCTTATAACTATACACTTATTGCTACAAAGGACTCGTCGTCGGTGTCCACGTTTGGGATGATCGCCGTGACTGCCCGTTCGTCATCGGTGTCCACGGTTGGGATCACCATGACTACGCACTTATAACTGATAAAGGTAAGTCGAGAATCCCTATGCAAACTTGGGCAGGTCACATTTTAACACCCTGCATGGGTGTGAACACTCATGTGGATTTTGTGTATTCTCTGGAAATCCTCAGAGAGGCCCACAGCTCGAGACACACCACAAGGTAATTCAAACACAGCCTCAGATTGCCTCTGTGGGTGTCTCGAACTTCCCTCTTAACTAACTACAGTACATACAGTATGTACAAGCTCTACACTTACGACTAATAAGGGCTCGTCGTTGGTATCCACGGTTGGTATCGCTGCGACTGCCCATTTGTCGCTGGTGTCCATGGTTGGGAGCGCAGTGACTGTAGGCTTATAATCTACGGTACATATGTATGTACAGACCCTAGACATATTATGTCCTGTGGGGCCAACGGGCGAGACGTCAGGTCTGCACCCACATTACCACTGCCCTTTCTCTCATACGACTCAGAGATTATGGGTGTGGATTCAAATGGCGCAGGAAGGAAACGTTCCTGAATGGTGGTATTGCAGGAGTGCACGAAACTATCTATTTCCTGTCCCATTCCCGGCCAGAAAACGTCACCATGGATACGGCCTTGGGTGTTCTTTTTGCCCATATGACCTCCTGATGCTGAACAATGACCCCATTCTAACACTGCTTGGCGGTACTTTGCGGGAACGACAAACTACAGTTGAACCTCGCCCTCGGGTGTTCGTGGCTCACGGTAAAGCCGTCCTTGTTTGTGAAGGAACCTGGCTTGTCCATCACGTGAATACTTGGTCACTTTACCCTTTTGTTTCTTCCGCACAACAGCAAGTGTCGGGTCCGACTGTTATTCTTGGACAACATCTTGACTACAAATCAGATCTTGCGGCAATACAATGGCCACTGGTGCGACACGATTTGGAGCCTTGGCCATGGCTCGTGCTACTGCAGCCAAAGTCTGAGTAGTGACATTTATTGTGCAACTATACTTGGCACCTGGTATGTTACCTATAATGAGGTCAAACGTAGGTTCTTGCATGACAACTGCAACTGTTGAGCCTGTATAAAAGGGAGATGCTACCTGGATACGTGCCTCAGGGAACAGTCTCACTGATCCGACAATAAGCTGAGCTTGGATCTGTCTGCCTGTATATTCTTCAGGACGAACAAGACTCTGGCTGACAGTGCAACCTGAGGAACTATTGTCTCTCAGAACATTTACAGAAACACCTCCCACGATCCCTGGCTGAACAAAGAAGGCACTGTTAGCTGTGGAAGGGCCTGTGGAGGAGGTGGCCAGCCATTGATAAGGCTGCATGGCGCTCAACTCTTCAAACGTGACAGGACTATATGCCTGAGGGGTCGTACCCGAAGTAGGTGCACGAGGAATCGTACTTTGACCAGGTGCACAAGGAGTCGTACTTTGACCAGGTGCACGAGGAGTCGTACTTTGACCAGGTGCACAAGGAGTCGTACTTTGACTATGTTCATGAGGGGTCGTACCCAAACTAGGTGCACGAGGAGTTGTACTCACCATTTAGGGAGCAGGAGCATTGACGGCCTGAGGAGGAGAGTTCACAATCTGAGGAAGACTAGCGAAGTGTGAAAGAGGACCTGTGCTTTTGGGCACGGCACCATCGTGCACCTGTTGGGGAATGAAGGCTGCGTTTGGCTCCTGCCTCCGATACACTTGGGCTGGTGCTGAAAAGGTTTGTCCCGCTTGTCGATTGTGTGGCTGATACTGCTGCTGCTTAGGGTACTGCTGCTGGTCAGGGTACGTGTTGTGCCTCTTCAAGTCAGGTATGTGTGTATTCTGCCACTGGTCCTTCTGCCATTTGCCTGGACCTTGGCCATTATTCAGAGAATGGCCTTGATGCTGGGATTCGCTCTGAGATGGGTTCACAGACTTGGCAGTATCTGTCCTGTTCCAGGACTGCTGCTTACGAGTTTGGTACTCGTACAAAGTAAAGAAAGCATCAGCCGTTTCCACCATTTGGTTTGCATCTTTCACTTTGCACATCTTGAGCTGGGCCATAAGCTCAGCAAGCCACGATTTTTCCAGCTGTGTGCACAGCACAAGGTTGATTATTCCCTCTCGTGTGCTAGGAGTCTTGTCCTTCTCCATCCACTCGCCTAAGTATGCTGTGAGACGGTCAAGGAATTGTACAACTGTTTCCTTTTCCTGGAGACGCACCTTCATGAACTGAATCCTAGCGTCATCAACGGTAAGACCGAATGCTTTGATAAGTGCAGTCTTCATCATCTGGTACATGAGATTATCTCCGCGAATTCTGTGGAGAATCTCGATGGCATGGCCCTCAAACAGGTTAAGGAACTGAAGCCGCTTAGCTGCCTCATCCAGATCGTACAGCTGTGCCATGTCTTCGAAACGAGCTATGAATGGCTCGATTCGCTCGCCTTCCTTGTAAGAAAAAGCTTGAGGCGTGGAGTTGCTAGAACTGGTGCTGGGAGAGCACTTGTGGAGCTTGGGTTGGCTGCACCCAATGTGCCTGAAGCCAAGGAGTCTCACTTCAGCTTCAGCACTTCAAGCTCGTGTTTGTCACGTCCCTCGCGCTCTGCGCGCTCGTGTTCACATTCTTGCTCTCGTTCCTCACGCTCACGCTCCTTCTCGCGTTCCTCACGCTCATGCTCTTTCTCGTGTTCCTCAGGCTCATGCTCTGTCTAGTGTTCCTCACGCTCACGCTCTTTCTCACGTTCCTCGCGCTCACACTCCTTCTTGCACTCCTCGCGCTCACGCTCTTTCTCACGTTCCTCACGCACACATTCTTTCTGACGTTCCTCGCGCTATTTCTGACGTTCCTCGTATTCACGCTGTTCTTTTCCGTGCTCGCGCTGTTCTCGCTTGTGTTCGCGCTGTTCTCGCTCGCGCTCATGCTGAATTTTCCGTTCTTCACGGGCGGCATTCTCACGTTGCTGCTCGTAATTGCAGCGCGACAGGACATAATCTTTAATATCCTGGGGGTGAGTAAGCCCCATATTCTTGGCTTCCTGTAGGTATGTACTGGTTTCCATGATGCTCAGATTAAGAGTAAAGACTGAGACTGATATACTGGCTCGTGTGCAGCACTCTACCTAACTATGAGTGAGTGAATGATTTCGGTAATAATTTCAAGCTAGGAGTTTATATCCTGGAATGAGGGCGCCAGATGTAAGGGGGAAAATGACAATGTGTCTATGGGCAGTAGGATATCGAGTCGATTATGAGAGAATCGACTCGTGAAATCAAAGTGGCAATTTCACTATATCGAGTCAATTATCACGAGACAATCGACTCATGAAATCAATGTGGCGATTTCACTTTTATGCTGGCTTACTTCACCAATTCTCTGGAGTCGAGAATTTATAGATTTTCTCAACAGTACACAGCAGATACTAAATGTTCAAGAGGGTTGTATTACTGTGCTGTTGGTCTCTGAGAAAGTTAGTTCACCCCTTAACATTCAAAGAATAATAATAATAATAATAATAATAATAATAATAATAATAATAATAATAATAATAAACAGGATCTTGGCTGAGCCAAACTCCTAGCTGGCACATCGGATTTAAGAATTAATACCAGGAACTGGCCTAAGTACCAGTCGTGATTAATATAAGGAGTTGTGCTAACTTGGAGTAGCAAAAGTGTACTAAATATGTGGGGAAATCAAACACTACTGTTACATTGAACAAAGCTCAAGAAAACGAACTGTAAATTTATTAATTACAAGAAAATAAATTTGTTACATGAATCTATTCAAAATCAAAGGAAGGGAAATGCACTCAATCAAGCACCCAGATAAATAACTAAATAAAGCACTGAGCTAAATAACTAAAGAACCTTAAGCCTAGGAAAAACAAAATAAATACTAATATGTAAAGATGAGACTGCCGCTGCTATAGTCGATCACAAGGTTGGTGGAAGATTCGGGAAAATGCCGATACTGCAGGATTTTGGAGATCACTAGAAGAAATCTATCCACATTGGGTATCACAAACCCGCTCTTCGTGACTGCTAAAGGACGACTGACTGTGTTTGAGTGTCCAACGTAAGGGACGTGTGAAAGAGGTGTGGTCAACTAACGGCTAGGGAGGCAAAGAAATGACAGTTCGGAAATTATCGCTCAGAGGAATGCACTGTCTGTATGTAAAGACAATCACTCGCGAAAGAATAACGAAAGTTTTGAAAATTTGATGCAAATATAAGTACACGAGTGCACGGTTAAGAGAATGGCGAATTGCGGACTTCAGAACTATTCATCGTTCCTGCAAATCACTCGATGTCACGATTTACGATACATAATTTCACAATGTTAAAAATTCGTGACACTACCAAATATATCTGTGTAGTCTATCACTCCCCCAATGCCTCTTCAGAACCCAGTGTATTTGACTCAATATCCACGCAGCAACCTCAACCTTGCGCTTAGTACCGAAATTACCATTTTGAGTAATTTTAACGTACATAATGTTGTACGGTTATTGCATTCTGCCAGGACTGACGATGCTGGTCTAGAGTGCGAGCTGTTTGCATAATCGTTTAATCTCACGCAGCTGGTAAAGCAACCAACCAGAATACCA
>JAGKTI010040129.1:0-10456 GCA_018397915.1 Birgus latro
ATGTGTATATAATATACTGTATATGTATATTTTCATTTCAGTGGGATAGAATATCCGTGAAGCTGTAATTTTATTAGAATGATTGTTTTGTCGCAGCCACGATGGGTAGACTGTGGAATTAAGCACTGGGTATGAAATACTGGTAGGTAGTGAAACAGATAGAATGAAGAGATATACTCGTAACTTGCTTGGAAGCATACTTGGATTGTAACTAAGGGGTTCAGGGTTTGATCCCTGGGCCAACCACAGGTTCTCTTTACCCCAGTTTGTTTGCACCTAGAAATGAAACAGGGACCCGGATTGTAAATTGATAGTTGCATGTCAAGTCTTTGGGAATGTTCAGTTGTTTCCATGTCAGTTGTGCCAGTGTAACTATTATATTTTCCTCAGGTTGTGCTGGAATTGATTGAGCTACGAGAGTTAGGTGCAGCCAAGTCAGTCCTCCGCAACACTGACCCTCTCATCATGTTGAAGCAGACAATGCCAGAGAGGTATGATGGCCATAATATAGATTTGTAAATGCAGTGCTCAGACGAGAAGAAGAATGCAGAGAAATGATAGTGGAAGAGCAGAGATGTGTGAATGGAAAGTTGATGAGATAAAGAAGAACAGAAAGAAGGAAGAGCAAGAACAGGTATATGTGAATGGAGCGTTGAGGATAGACAGAGGAACAGACGTGTGAATGAAGTGTCAAGAAAACAGAGACAAGGAATGGTGATCTGTGAATGGAATGTTAGAGAGTTACAAGGAAAAGTTAGTATCTCAAAGACCTTGTGGTCCATACTGAGAAGGTACTTTCTAGATGCTTCTGAATGCATATTTGGTTCACAGTCATTCTTGTGCAAGTAAGATCCTATTGAGGTATCTTTTAACCCCTGCCACGCTAATTCTTATCAACCCAATTACCTTCCCTGAGCCTCTGGTGGGTGTGAGGGCGGCAGTAAGACGCCAGCATTGTGGGAGGTAGACAGGCATGAATCCGCCATTGTTGGACTACAGATGAGAACTGAATTACTAAATATGGGGTATTTGGCAACTGCAGGGTGGCAGGGATTGGCAACAGCTCTGATGTTATAGAGGGAGACTCAGCATTTCTACGGAAACCACTGATGTTTCCTTATGCATGTAATTATGGTGTAGAGATCCATCGCCTCATATGAGGCAATCAGCCTGGCCAGGGTTGGCCTGAATATCTGAGTGATTAAATATACAGTATTTGGCAACTGCAGTGTGCCAGGGATTGGCAACTGATCTGATGGTGTAGATGGGAGTCAACATTCCCATAGAAACTACTGAAGCTTCCTCATGCTTGAAATTATGGCGTGAATGCCCATCGCCTCATATGAGGCAATCAGCACGGTCAGGGTTGGCCTGCTTACCGCCTCATATGAGTCAGTGAGCACGGCGGGAGTTAAAGTGCTCTACTATAATGCTATTAACAACATTCATGGGGAATCTGTTCCAGATAGAGTAGATCTTGTACATGAAAAAGTTTTCACATATGCACGTGTTGAGACAAAACAACTTTCTGTGGTCAAGATTGTCAGACCCATTCTGTATTTTAAACACTTCCTTGAGTTGACCTCGTAGCCCACAACTTTCTAATCAAAGCAGTCCCAGAGACCTCAGGTGATCTTGATAATGCAATCTCCTGATGGATGGAATATGAGTTGTATCTTCAGCTTGTCAGTTTCAGTTGTCTTTAGATTGACTGTATCGGATATGTTTATGTGAAGCCACAGAATGTGGTGAATGTTTTGGGCGTATCCAATAGAGCCAGAATTCCGGGGGTTTGAATGATGAGTGAATGGATGCTTGGCCCATTCAGTTGGGCAGATTTGGGCTGGCTGGACATTGCTACTCCTCACCCTGCCCTTGGGTGGGAAAGGAGGCCCGGATGATGATGGTGATGATGATGATCTTTAGCTTAAACTCTTTCAAGTCAGTCTATGTCTTTTCTAAGTGTCGGTAACCAGAATTGCAGAGCATATTCCAGTAGTGGCCATAGTAAGTAGTTATAGAGTATCTCTTTATTCCTATAGTCTTATGAAATTGCCTATGGATGTAGCCTAGCAATCTCTGGGTCTTTTTCCCTGCTTCGCTGCACTGTTTAGAAGACTTTAGGCCACTGCTGATCAATTCACCTTTCCTAGTCAGTCATCCTCAGAATTCTACCCAGCAGTGAAGTATCTGACCCAGGATTTGCATGGCCAGTATGCATTTTCTTGCACTTCTCAAAGTTAAATGGCATTTGCCATGTCTCACACCATTCCCCTAGCCTACATTTCAGCCTGGAATTTTTCAGTCTTTTTGAGACTGCTCACATTTACTCTAAGTTTGATATCATCTGCCGTCTTTTGAGATTACACTTAACAGGCCAAAATCTTTGTCATGGATATATAAGAAAAACAGGAGTGGACAAAGAACTAACCCTTGTGGAATTCCAGAAGTGAGTGAAGCCCAATTAGAAGAAATTCCATTGATCACTATTTACTATTTCCTGTCTGTTAGACAGTTTTCTGTCCGGACTGTAACCTCCTTATTAATAACAAGTGCACACACGTTTCACATTAGTCTGAGTTGAGACAGTTGGTTGAATGCCCTTTGAAACTTGAGCAAATGGTGTCTGCTCTTTTATTCTTGTCATATTCGCTCAATGTTTTGTGGGAAAATTCAAGGATGTTGGTTAGGAATGATCTGTGTTGTCTGAACTCATGCTGAGGGTCCAAAATCAGGTTGTGATTTTTCCAGGTGTTTGTCTAGTCAGTCTGCAATTATTCCTTCTAACAATTTTACTGTGATAGAGTTTAGGTTAATTGGATAGTAATACTCAGGACATTCCTGATCTCCATGTGTGAAGATTGGGGCCACATCTGCTGGCTTCCAGTCCTCTGACACTTCCCATTTCCAGTGACTTGTTGAAGATTTCTACAAGTAAAGGAGCTACAGCCCTTCGCTGCAATAACAATGAAATGCATTTGGGAAACCTCATCGTTGAGCCTGGGTATTGTTAAACAGGGATGTTATAACATAGAAAGTATTGGGATATGTTTGGGAGCCTCAGGATCCCCCCCATCCCCCTTCCAACCAAGTCCAAAACCCACCCAAATAGTCCAAAAACAAGTTTGTAGCTTACCCAAACCCCTAAATAGCTTTAATCCTTTAATGCACTTAGCACATGACTTCACTCATTATTGCGGAAAAATCACTAAATCACTTGTAATTTATCACAGTAGTTCGCAATATAATATAAAATAACACTTTCAGCCACTCCTGTCTGATTTTAGTGCGATTTGGGTGCGTATTATTTTGTATTACTGTATTTACGAGAGACGGAGAGTAATTACAGAAACTATATAAGTATCACCCCTTCAAGTACTGTAAACAAACAAAGTCATAAGGCATAAGCGGTCTCTCTCTCTCTCTCTCTCTCTCTCTCTCTCTCTCTCTCTCTCTGTCCCCCCCTTTCTCTCCAAGAGAGAGAGAGAGAGATTAAGTACAGGAATGAGCTGGGCGAGCATAGCTGTCAGCATGCCCCAAGTGTCTTAGTCTTTCATTTCCTTTTAGAAGTCTGGGTGCGAATCCTGCCCAGCTGGGGTTAGGGTGACTTTTTATTTTTGATGGTCAACAGTGCGGTAACCATTAGACATATAAGAGTGAAATACAGTATACTCTTTCTGGTGCATAAAATCAAGTTCTTCAAATCTATAAGACCAAAATTTCCTTTTTGCAACTTTTTTTTCTCTATACATGAGGGTTAACAATTTTTATTTTTCACATCAGATAACTGGGGACTGGTCATCGATAGCCAGTGAAGGGTGTTATTTTTTTTTACATCACAAAGGCAGGGTATCATATGAAGGGGGATCATATAGTGGGGTATTGCTGTATATACCTCGTGAAACATCATCATCATCATCGTCATCTGGACCTCCTTTCCCACCCTAGGACAGGATGAGGAGTAGCAGTGTCCAGACAGCCCAAGTTTGCCCAGTCCAATGGGCCTTGTCCAACCTCTGTACCTCTCAGATATTCATCCATTATATCCCCCCTACCCTGTCCTTGGCCTACCTCACCACCTCCCTCCTTCAAATCTGCCCAGATATACCTGTTTCTGCACTCTATTGTTATCCATTCTTTCCACATGATCATACCTTTTCAGTACACTCTCTTAGATTCTGGTGTCCACAGACTTCTTTGCTCCTCATCTTTCATGAATCACATTATTTTGTATCCTATCCACTTTCTGTACTCCACATACCTTCCTCAGCAGTCCCATCTCCACTGCTCTCACTCTTGACTTTTCATTTTCATGCCGCACCATAGTCTCATCCATATGTTAAAGTGAAACAATTCTTTAAAAACTTGGAAGGATTTTGTAGACCTATTGACTTGATAATACAGTACTTGTCATTTCTTTTTGCTTCTTCCTCAGGTTTTTTTTTTTTTTTTTTTTTTTTTTTATGTGTCCAACTCTGGGCATAGGCTTTACAGCCTGCTATCAAGGCCGAGCCGTCCTTATACACCTCTACATGTCACCACTTCGGCGCTAACACCCACCGTCCATATTGAATACATGCTAGGGCTGTCTCATACAGGACTGGTGTATTGGTATTAGCGGGGTTATTTTTACGACATGTCGGCGGGTCTTCTGGTAGATCAGTAAAGCCTGATTTTAATGAAATTCAAATCCTTAAACTGTTCCCTGCCTCAGCGAGGATTCGAACCTGGGTCCCACGGGACTGCAAGAAAACTCGCTACCGATCGAGCTACCGCCTCCCCTAAGTGTACGTCTGAGGATGATGGAATCTTCGATTTCATGGGTCAATACTAGTCGTGCCTTGTCTTAAATGTCTTCTAAGTTTAAAACTGAAGCAAAATAGTTATTAAGAGTGTTGGCCATATCCAAGTCTGATATTTGCATTACATCTGATTGATCCTTGAGTGGTCCAATACCACCTTTGAAAGTTTCCTATTGTTTACCTGGCAGAAGAACTCTTTAGGGCACTTTTTGCATTGTGATGCCACTCTGATTTCTTCATTTCTCTTAGCCAGCTTTATCAGAGATTTCACTCTGCTACATTTAGTCTTGAAGAAGTACAAATCATTTTAGTCATGGCTGCTTTTGGTGCTCTTGTATGCAACCTTTCCTTTCTTTCTCTTATTGCATCGGCTATATCTTTCCCAAACCATTTTGGCTGAACTGATCTTGGCTTTGTGTGGTTAGAGGGTATGAGTGCAGCCTGTCGTTCTGAAGATTCTGTTTCAGTGAGTTATACTTTGCATTTACATTACTGCCGTCTAGTCCAGCACCTATGAAACTCTCTAAAACTTGCAAAGTCAGCTCAATGAAAGTCTGGTTTCAGTTAGGAGGTCCAGACAATCATTTACAACAAAAAAGTAGAAAGGGACTCTAGTTAAATTGTGTTCATAACCTCCCAGTGATTCACCAACAGACAAGCTGGTAACACTTTCATCTTCCATAGTGAACACAAGATCCAAAATGCTATTGCCTCAAGTTGGTTTGTTAACCCATTGGGACAAAAAAAAATTCATTATCAAAGTCTGTATGGTGCCTGCCTTCAGCATCTACTGTTCTGTCATTCCAGTTAATGTGACGGTCGAAGTCACCTAGAATTACAGAAGTTTTACCACTAACCATGCTTCTCAAACTACTGTACTGGCACATTTCTTCATCCTTGTCAGTGAGCTGATGTAGAGGCCTGTATACAAGAACTAACTTGTATGTAGTGTTGTTTTGATGAAGGTCCACACGTAATATTTCTTGGTCTAACCTGGTTTGACAGTTGACTGGATTTAAGTTGTCATGGACATATATTAAAATCCCACCCCCTTCTCGTGTACAATCTTTATGGAACTTTTTGTGAGTAGGAATTTCAAACTCCTTAACAGTGTCTCTCTTATCACTATGGATCCATGACTCTGTAATGGCTACAACGTCAAAATGTTCTGTAGTCATGAATGTCTTGAATTCAGACAGTTTGTTTCAAACTGAGCTATCATTGAAGAAGACTTGCTGAAAGGGGCTCCTGCCTTTTCCTGGAACCTCTTAGCTATTCTTGTTTCTTGGAAGTACTGATATATCTGGAGGTAGTTCTTTCTCTCTTGGGCAACTTTCTCTCTTGCCATCAGGGGAAGAATGTAGCAACTGTGGTTCCCCAACTTGAGGAGTATGATTGCTTCTCTGGGGTTCGGAGTCTGCCAGCTACTACAGAATAGTTCTACTGTACAATGAGGCAAAGTCATCCTATGACAGTCACCTTTCTCTTATGGGGGTCTTTGAACTCTGTTGGAGAACCTCCAGTATTTTCTGAGAAAGGAATCCTTTCTTTCTCTGAGGCTGTTTCTCTGACTTCAGAGGGGAATCTGTTGATGTCTGCTGCATCTCTGTTGGACTGCTTGCCACCATGTCATGACTTAGCCTCAGCAAGATAAAGAGATGCTAATTGAAGATTTCACCCAAATGAGGCTTCCACCCATAACGTAAATGTGCCTCATCACCAAGGTAAAATTTTTGTCACCCATAGAACTTGTCAAGTAAGTCAACAAATGTCACTCCTCACTAGGTGCACAAATCAGCTAACCTGGGCTTTATGCCTATTGCTTTACTGATGGCATAATTACCAGCAAACATCCTTGGCTAAATGCCAAGAGAGAAAGAGAATATAAGATTTGCAAATGAAATGTTAAAAAGAGAGAAAGAAAGAATATCGTATAATCCTTGACTGTGATGATATCATTATTTATTATTAAATTCTGGTAGTTGGTATGGTGACCATCATCCACTCACTTGATGTAGAGCTGCCTACTTCATCTTTAGGTGACAGTGTTGTGTGGTAACCATATTACCAAATAATGGGATGATGTGGAGCTTACTGTGATGGCCCTGTTAACTGGGTGAAGAGATGCAATTGTGGCATCCATTCAGGTAACAAACCTCCACCTGCCTTGCCACAGTGAGGTGCTGTCCATTGCAAGGGAACATCAGCTCACTGCATGGGCCAGCCTTGCAGGGGTGATTTCTTGTCTGTGGTTGATGGGTCTGCTTGATCAGACAGACTGGAGTTGATCTGCTACTTCTGGTATTATGAAATTCTTGCTTCTTGAAAGCCTCTTGTAGTCAGGAAGTTGATGGAGATTTTTATTACAGTAATGCTTTCCTTATGGCAGACTTTCCTGTATGGTAGTTGAATAAAATCACTTAGAGTTATAAAGAATAAAATGAAATAGATGTCTTCATATTGAAGGAGTTTAGAAATGTTTGGCAGCAATATCATCTTTTTCTGTACAATGAGGTTTGTTTATTCTTGCTGCCTGTGGATGATTTTATTCAGTTTAGAAATAACCTGGATAATAAAGACTATCATACCTTCCAGAATGAAGTCTCTCATAATTTGAGTACAGCCATCTGGAGATTGCAAGAATTAGATTTAAAAGACATCAGTGTACTGAAAGAACGATTACAAGATATCAGTCAGGGTGAAGGTTATCTACTGTATAGAGGTGTGCATCACATTGACTCCAGCTGATGCTCTTTTTAGGTTTATTCTTGCTGCATCCAGATGATTTGATTGAACCTAGCTAGACTTCTCTTATTGAAGAGGTATGTTAAAGATGTATCTAACCCCTCCAGTTCATAAAGTCTCCTAAGCTGAATTGGGAAGCCAGTAGATGGCAAGAGTAAAATGAATAACATCTCATCAGATTGAATGGGATAAGAGATGGTTGGAGGTTGGGTTGATCACATAAAAGCCATGGTAAATGAAGGCCAGGTTTCTGCCCTTAATTTTTCTAAACTACAGTAACCTGACCTCATGGCTCCTGTGTGGTGTTATTTGGTGCTACGGTAATCTTCCCACTATCCGACGTAATAGAGCCAAAGGCATGTTCGGAAAGTGGTCATGTCCGGATACTGGGCCCTGAAGCTCCGGCACCGGTCATTCCTGACTCTAACCTAACCTAACCTAAATCAGAAAACCTCCTACCTGCCTCCCCACCGGACATGCATAGCACTTATTTAAGACCCCATTCACATAAATAATGGACACAAAGTATGAATTAATTTAATTTTAACCAAAAAATGATGATTTTGAGGTGAGTAAGGCAGAGGTGTTCACCACTTGGCAGCATAGTGGAAGTAAGTATTGGACATGGCGTTCACTAAGAAAATCACCCTTTCTCACATCTTATGCACTAAAATGTGGGATACAAAGCATGAAATAAATAAATTGTTACCAGAAAATGATGATTTAGAGGTGAGTATGGCAAAGATGTTCACCAGTTGACTAGATAGTGAATGTAGGTAAGGGACATGAAAATCACTGAGAAAATCACCTTTTTTGCAGCCTATGCACTCAAATATGGGACACAAAGCATGAAATAAATAAAATGTAACCAGAAAAATTATGATTTAGAGGTGAGTAGGGCAAATATGTTCACCAGCTGATAGCTTAGTGTACATATGTAAGAGACATGATAATCACTATGAAAATCACCTTTTTCACAGCCTGTGCACTCAAATATGGGACAAAAAGCATGAAGTAAATAAAATGTAACCAGAGAATGAGGATTTAGAAGTGATTATGGAAAATATTTGGCAGTTGACAGTGTCCGTAGTGGCTGTTACAAATATTACCCACCTCTTAGGCTTTCACAGTGATGATAAATGCTCTTGAAGCATGTACAGTAATCCAGTGTTGAACTACACTTAATCCTTAGCACTGTGAATTATCATTGTTTAAACAAAAACGAATAATACCGCCAACCATCCCAACAACGTTTACTCGTCACTGCAGTTCAGAGATAACTGGCGGGAGGGTGAGAGGGTAGGAAGGGATTATAAACATTGCTGTTCGGCGCCACGCACCAAATTCAAACCTACGGGTCCAAAAAAAAAAAAAAAAATCGAGGGTTTTTTTTTTTTTTTTTTTTTTTTTTTTTTTTTGAACGTCCCAGCCAACAATGTCCACACAGTGAGGTATCCAGTTATTGGTCGTCCGGGTAGTAGGGTGATTACTGTATTACCATTAATGGGTATTTTCTTGAGTGAATACAGTAATTTCTGCATAACCATTGGTCCTGATATTAACTCCTTAACTGCAGGTTGTCACTTTCGTGACGGTCGGGTGCAACGGATCATACCGCGGGGCGTCACTTGAGTGCTCTGTGTTATTTTTAGTCCCCCCCAGCTTTCAGGTGGTGACTTGTATCTTCTATCAGCACTGCCAGTGTCCAACTATAGTCAGAGCTGCTAATGTCATCAGTACTCCCATCCATTGTTGACAATTTAGCCATTTTCCCCCATTCTAGACTCCCCTCCCTACCTCCCCTCCATTACCCTCTCGTGTCGTCTGCTCAGCTGCTCTGCGCTAAGTAAATCTTCCCTGGATTTTTCCACTGTTTTCATCCATTGAAATGAGACCTATGCCCTATTCTTATACAAAATAATGTATATATATATATTTATATATATATAAAAAATATGGTAATTGATAGTGCCATACACCTGGAATTGGCTAATTATCTTGGCAACATCCAACCTGCACTCGTTCACTAATTTCCCCTGCTTTTTTTTCCTGTGAAATATGCTGTATGAGCTACTCTCGTAATATAAATGTATATAAGAGAGGAAGGGAGAAGCCTGAGTGATATTTATGTTCACCTGGAACTACCTAATTTATTATGTATTGTTTAGACAGGGTGCCAACAAAGTCAGTGGGGGTGTGAAAGATAAAAATGGTAGATTACTAGTGGAGAACGGAGAAAAAGTAAACAGATGGAGAGAACACTTTAATGAACTGTTCAACATAGAGAATGAAAGTAATGCAAGTATAAGTGGCTGGGGAATGGCAGGGAGAAGGAGGGTTGTGAGGAGAGAGGAAGTTATCACCAGGATGGAAGTGGTGGAAGGAATGAAGAAAGTTAAAATGGGGAAAGCCCCAGGAATTGATGGAGTGTGTGGTGAAATGCTGAAGCATGGGGGAGAGATAGTAATAGAGTGGATGTGGAAGGTGTGCAGATTGGCTTGGGAGGAGGGTAGAGTCCCAGAGGATTGGAAGTCAGGTGTAATTATTCCTCTGTACAAAGAAAAAGGGGAAAAAGCAGTGTGTGTAGTAATCATAGGGGCATTTGCCTTCTCAGTGTAACAGGAAAAATATATGGTAGGATACTTATTGACAGAGTTAGGGAAATTACTGAGGAATTAGTTGGAGAACAACAAGGAGGTATTAGGAAGGGAAGAGGTTGTGTAGACAAGATATTCATTCTTAGATCCTTAGTGGAAAAGTTTCTAGAGAAGGGCAAGAAGTTGTATGCAGCCTTCGTGGATCTGGAGAAAGCATATGACAGGGTGGATAGACAAGGTTTGTGGAAGGTATTAAGAATATATGGAGTGGATGGGAAGTTGTTGAAGGCAGTGAAGAGTATGTATGAGGGT
>JAGKTI010040133.1:0-10455 GCA_018397915.1 Birgus latro
GCTCATTTCCTGTATATCACAATTAGGTAGGTAAATACACACACACAGGAGCAATCACTGACTGTCTGTGACTCTGCTGTGAAAAAAAAAAAGTCAGATGCTGCTATGGATGCCCATCAGTTGCTGTTGATTTCCATTTTCATAACAAAGTACAGTACAGAAGTCCCACTATTTGCAGGGGTTATGTACCACAACACCCCAGGAATGTTGAATTCTGCAAATAGCCCAAACCTACCTGAGAAGTCATGGATTTCAGTGTTTTAGCTATTCCTATTACCCACAAACCCATTATAACACCTGTAAAGGCATTTTATAGCACATTAATACTTCCTTAACCCCTTAACCGCGGGTCGTCACTTTCGTGACGGTAGGGTGCAATGGATCATACTGTGGGGCGTCACTTAAGTGACTCTGTGTTATTTTTAATTCGCCCGGGCTTTCAGGTGGTGACTTGTATCATCTATCAGCACTGCTAATGTCCAACAATAGTCAGAGCTGCTAATGTCATCGGTACTCCCATCCATTGTTGACAGTTTAGCCATTTTCCCCCATTCTAGACTCCCCTCCCTACCTCCCCTCCATTACCTTCTCGTGTCGTCTGCTCAGCCGCTCTGCGTTAAGTAAATCTTCCCCAGATTTTTCCACTGTTTTCATCAATTGAAATGAGCCCTATGCCCTATTCTTATACAAAATAATATATATATTTAAAAAATAAGGTAATTGATAGTGCCATACACCTGGAATTGGCTAATTATCACTTGGCAACATCCAACTTGCACTCGTTCGCTAATTTCTCCTATTTTTTTTCCCCGTGAAATATGCCGTATGAGCTACTCTCATAATATAAATGTATATAAGAAAGGAAGGGAGAAGCCTATATTCACCTTGAACTACCTAATTTATTATGTATTGTGTAGATTTCCTACGACTTATTTCTCAGCAAATACATTAGCAGCTGACATTTTCAACTCATGGCTACCAAGATACAGTCAGTTCGCTCTCGTCCTTCACGGTCAAATGTCGCCCCTCCATTTTTGCCGCTTTTGCGCCTATTATAAAAGGCCCTGTGACCTCTATCCCTACTAAACATCGTGTGGGAAGCGATAAAGGACTGTAGATGTATATAAGTGTAATAAAGTACTAGAAATAATAAAGTATGAGTGTGTATATAAGTAAGAAATGACAGAATACCAGCAGCGAATTAGCTTGAGTGGGAGGCTCGTACGTGCTCGTATTTTACATTGCTTTCACAGTTTTTTTTTTTTTTTTTTTTTTTAGTATGGATTCCAAACTACAGTAATCTCTCTACTATCTGACGTAATAGAGCCAAAGGCATGACCGGACAGTGGTCTTGTCCGGATAGTGGTCTTGTCCGGATAGTGGCCCTGAAACTCCATCACTGGTCATTCGTGACCCTAACCCAACCTAAATCAGAAAAACACCTACCTACCTCCCTACTGGACATGCATAGCATTATTTAAGTCTCCTTTCACATAAATAATGCACACAAAGCATGAATTAACTGAATTTTAACCAAAAAATGATGATTTAGAGGTGAGTAAGGCATAGGTGGTCACAACTTGCCAGCAAGTGTAAGTAAGTATCAGACATGGAAATCACTATGAAAATCACCCTTTCTCACACCATATGCATTAAATAATGGACACAAAGCATGAATTCATTGAATTTTAACCCAAAAATGATGATTTTGAGATAAGGCATAGATGTTCATGAGTTTTCAGCTTAGTGTAAATAAGTATCGGACGTGGCAGTCACTATGAAAATCATCATTTCTCACATCTTATGCACTAAAATATGGGATACAAAGCATCAAATAAATAAATTGTTACTAGAAAAAGAGTTAGGTATGGCAAAGGTGTTCACTGTTCACCAACAGCACCGGTCATTCTTGACCCTAATCTAACCTAACCTAACCTAAATCAGAAAACCACCTACCTACCCCCCTACCGGACATGCATAGCACTTATTTAAGACCCCATTCACATAAATAATTGGCACAAAGCATGAATTAATCAAATTTTAATCCAAAAATGATGAATTTGAGGTGAGTAAGGCAGGGGTGTTCACGAGTTGGCAGGTTAGTGTAAGTAAGTATCAGTCGTGGCAATCACTATGAAAATCATCATTTCTCACATCTTATGCACTAAAATATGGGATACAAAGCATCAAATAAATAAATTGTTACCAGAAAAAGAGTTAGGTATGGCAAAGGTGTTCATTGTTCACCAACAGCACCAGTCATTCTTGACCGTAACGTAACTTAACCTAAATCAGAAAACCACCTACCTACCCCCCTACCGGACATGCATAGCACTTATTTAAGATCCCATACACATAAGTAATTGGCACAAACCATGAATTAATCGAATTTTAACCCCAAAATGATGATTTTCATGTGAGTAAGGCAGGGGTGTTCACAAGCTGACTGCATAATGAACGTAAGGAAGAGACATGATTATTACTGTGAAAATCACCTTTTCACAGCCTATGCGCTCAAATATGGGACACAAAGCAAGAAGTAAATAAAATGTAACCAGAAAAATTATGATTTAGAGGTAAGTTGGGAAAATATGTTCACCAGTTGACTAGATAGTGAACGTATGTAAGAGACATGGTAATCACTGAGAAAATCACCTCTTTCACAGCCTGTGCACTCAAATATGAGACACAAAGCATGAAGTAAATAAAATGTAACCAGAGAATGAGGATTTAGAAGTGATTATGGAAAATATTTAGCAGTTGACAATGTTTACTTACATGTCCATGATTGTTGTTTACTCCTTGTTTACCCCCTCCTCTAAGGTTTTTACAGTGGTCATAATAGCTCTTGAAGCATGTCCAGTAACCCAGTGTTTAACTACACTTACTCCTTAGCACTGTGACTTTTGATTATTTAAACAAGAACGAAAATACAGTAAAACCTCGATATAACAGACTTCAGTAGACCGGAATTCGCTTTTATCGGACTCGAGGAGCTACCGGACTAAACCCCTATATATCGGAAAAAGTCCGATATAGCCAGAAAGCAGTCCGGACTGCCTGACAACTTCAGCTATGTTTACCACAATAAGACAGGTAAAAGACATGTTTTTCAGTGCATAGTACAGTATTATTATACCATTTGATTAATGTTTGGGCATATGGAGAGGATGGAGAGTGAAAGATTGACGAGGAGAGTGTATGTGAGTGAGGTGGAGGGGGCGAGAGGGAGGGGGAGGCCGAGGATGAGATGGAGGGATGGAGTGGAGAGGTATATGAGAGAGGGGGGTGTGAGTTGGGAGCGTGGTAGTGAAATGGCAGGGGACAGAGTGACATGGAGGCAATTTGTTTGTGGCCACCCCGTTCGGGATTGAGGCGTCTGGCAATAGATAGATAGATTAATGTAGCGAAGGTATAACACAGTACAATACTGCAATGGTGGTGAAAACTACTGATGCAATCCGGACTAATGTCTGATATATCGGAAAAAGTCCGGATTAGCAGGGGTAAGTCCGGATGTCGCTTTTATCGGAGAATCGCATATTTCGGACTGCCCTGAGCCCCAATTAGTCCGTTATAGTGAGGTCTTACTGTACTGCAAATGATTGGACAGCCGTCCACTGTTCACGGGAGTTGAGACAGATCTATGAGGAGGGGGATAGGGCGGGAAGGGAGCTAGTTGGCGTGCGTGGGAAATTCAAACTGACGCGGTCGGGTTTTTTTTTTTTTTCTTCAATTTTGGGGTTTTGGCCATCAGCCCATGATGTCCGAATAGTGATGTAACCGGATAGTGGTCGTCCGGATAGTAGAGAGATTACTGTACTTGGAAATCATTGAATAGTGTTTCTAGTGATAATATCTGGCAGTGGTATTCAGATTAGGGGATGTCTGGAAGTGTAAAGTGGAGACTTAGTTACCCAACTTCAGAAGTCTCCACAAGTCCTAAGGTAGTCGATGAGTGCTAAAAAAACATCCCAGGAGAAAGCTGAAGGTATGTGCCATATGCATATGTAATTATAATATTCTAGGACTAATAACTGATTTTTGGCAAATATTTTTAAAAAGTTAGTCGGAGTGCGAATATCCTTGCTGGAAGGGCCCGGCGTGCCTCCGACAACCCCGCGGTGTAGGGGTTAAAATACAGTACTGGATGGTACACAAGCCCTTCTGGGTACAATGTACTGTACCCACCATGTGAAGATGACGGTGAGAGTTTGCCGAGTGCAGAACAGCACATAGCTATACAGGATACTTGCACAGTTTAACTGTATAGGATAGTATTTCACACTGAAAACATGCAAAAATTCATTATAAACCACCAGGAACAGCTGATGCTGTGGGAAAAACAGGAAATATTTTTTTTGGGCTTGTGGAGAGGATGGAGAGTGAAAGATTGACGAGGAGAGTGTATGTGAGTGAGGTGGAGGGGGCGAGAGGGAGGGGGAGGCCGAGGATGAGATGGAGGGATGGAGTGGAGAGGTATATGAGAGAGGGGGGTGTGAGTTGGGAGCGTGGTAGTGAAATGGCAGGGGACAGAGTGACATGGAGGCGATTTGTTTGTGGCCACCCCGTTCGGGATTGAGGCGTCTGGCAATAGATAGATAGATTTATAAATAATTTCCCAGAAAAATCCGCGAATATGTTAACCCCCGAAAAGCGGTTGTTGACTGTATTTAATTACTTGGGTAGTGTAATGAGTAAGGATGGAAGTTTAGAGGATGAAGTGCTTTGAAGGGTACAGCTGGGAAGAAGGGTTGCTGGTTCATTGAAAGCAGTGGGAAAAAATAGAGAAGTGAGCATGGAAAGTAAAAAATTTGCTGCGTGATACTGTTGTGATGCCAACTCTAACGAATGGAAGTGAAGCTTTTGCCTTGTTGGAAGGGTACAAGTCAAGATTGAGAGCAGTGGAAATGCATTACTTGAGAAGAGCATGTGGAGGTACATGGAGAGACAGACTGACAAGTGAGGAAGTGAAGGAGCATTGTGATGTGGATGTGATAGAAGGTGTTAGGAGAAATACATTGAGATGGTTTTGCTATGTAGATACGACAAAGAGTGAGAGATTAATGAGGAGAGTGTATAGGAGTGAGGTGGAGGGGGGGAGAGGGAGGGGGAGACTGAGGATGAGATGGAGGGATGGAATGGAGAGGTATATGAGAGAGAGGAGTGTAAGTTGGGGGAGGGAATGGCAGGAGACAGGGTGACATGGAAGTGATTAGTTTGTGGCCACCCCATTTGGAATTAGGGCATCTGGCTATAGATAGATAGATATGTAATAAGGCGGAAAGGATACCCCCACAGCAGCAAAGTTACTTGGGTTCACCTCCCCTTAATTACTGTACATGAAATTATCCCCATCTACCCACCCTTGATGACTTAGATGACACAACTCCTGCTTAGGTTAAACAGATCACCAGTATTTACAGTGGCTTATATTTATTACAAAGGAAACTCATAGAAATCATACACTAGTATCACTGATGATACCCATAACACTTCACAAAATTAATGCACAGCCACTCGTCATGCAGGAAAATCATGTTAGGGACCATAAAAACAATTGCCAGTTTCACACTCCTAACTCATGTACCAAAATAGTAACGTACACCACAGTATTCACAGTTTCTGTTCTACCACATGCAATAAATACCTTAGGCCACATGCAACAATGACCTCACTTGTGTAATCCCAATAATGTAATCACATACCTACACCACTCCCTCTTACATTTCAGTTTTTTTTTTTGTACCATTAAGTCCAGGAGATATGGCAGAGTTTATGGTTCAAAATAATGATACTGACCATTTTCACTCACCACATACCTTTGTTCAGGGAAATACTTTGGTATGACATTTCTTGTATAGCAGTCTTCCAGCTTAGGTAACAACTTAGTCACTATTTGTCCAGCTTCCCAGTCCTCTCCTGTGTCTGCCAAGTACCCAGAACCAAACCCTAAAGCTGCCAGAATTCCTGTGGGCCGCTCCTTCTCCCAGCACCACCATGCTGGACCAGACTCCTACAGACAAAAACACATTTCATCGTTAACAAATAATTCAGAACCCGTAGTCAATGCTAGGATGTCTGAATTAATTGCAAACTAGGCTTCCCTCCAAACAAACAACATGCGTACTTAAAATTAGTGAGAATCCACAAATTGGCAGCCTATCCACATCACTCAGCTGGTGTCTTCCCAACTTTCTGTATCAGAGGCACACAGTTTGAAACTTGACTCATCTCTCTTCATTACGGATAGTTAGATATTTCTTAATGATAGCAAACTGTCATGGCAATATGAGAATAACATCATGAATAATCCTGTGCAAACATGTTTCTATTTGGTTATATTGTGTGAGAGATCTTCAGTAGGCTATTAAAAATTTTTACTGACAAAATATCTGAATTCATCACACACACCTGTACTCACCCCAGTTTACAATATATGTTGAAATTGTGTATTATTTACTCCATATCGATCTAAAGTTTGCTAGTAGGTGATGGATATCTGACATGGCCGGTGAGAGGCTTGTGTTATTTTATCCTGGTTTTTATTGGTTTTGTCCTATGTCTTACTTTAGTCTGATTCAAACCCCAAGTGTTGGCTCATGGTCTCAAGGTCACCGCATGACTTGATAGAGAAAAAACAGACTTTTTGCTACACAAAAGCCTGTTTTTTTTGGGAGACACCAACTGATACTGCAGTTCTAGTGATGGATGGATGGCTATATTTTATTCTGTTTGAAACATTGTTAAATTAATATATTGCACCCATCTGTGAGGTATGGGTTACCAGTTGTGAAGTAATAAATTCTGTATATTATGTGAAGAGTTCAAGAATTCATGTGTAGAAGTTACATTTAATTACATGGCTAAATGGTTATTATTTTCATGTTGATTTTGCAATTACAGAAAGAGATAAAGAAATTTCGGGACTGGTGGTATGGATGGAATGCACTGGGTGGCTTGGATTCAGTGATGCGTGGACACATCATGGCAGCAGTAGAGAGATGCAGCTGGTCATCACAGTCGCAAGAGGAAGATGTGCTGTTTCTCCTTCTGCGGCTTTGTATTGACACCAAGATAGAGCTCAGTACTGTCCACTTCGAGAAATTCAGGTAGAATTAAACCCTTACATCTATCTATCTATCTATTGCCAGACGCCTCAGTCCCGCACAGGGTGGCCACAAACAAATCGCCTCCATGTTACTCTGCCCCCTGCCATTTCCCTACCATGCTCCCAACTCACACCCCCCTCTCTCATATACCTCTCCACTCCATCCCTCCATCTCATCCTCGGCCTTCCCCTCCCTCTCGCCCCCTCCACCTCACTCACATACACTCTCCTCGTCAGTCTTTCACTCTCCATCCTCTCCACATGCCCAAACCACCTTAACGTGTTTCTCCAAACGCTTCCCATCACGTCCTCTACCACACCACAACACTCCTTCACTTCCTCATTTGTTAGTCTGTCTCTCCATGTGACTCCACATGCTCCTCTCAAATAACTCATTTCCACTGCTCTCACTCTTGACTTCTGTCCTTCCAGCAGGGTCCAAGCTTCACTTCCATATGTCAGAGTTGGTATCACAATACTGTCATATAACAACTTTTTCACTTCCATGCTCACCTCCCTGTTTCTTATCAGTGCTTTCAACGAACCAGCAACCTTCCTTCCCTGCTGCACCCTTTCGAGCACTTCACCCTCCAGACTTCCATCCTTACTCATCACACTGCCCAAGTACTTAAATTCACTCACATTCTCCATATCCTTCCCATCCAATCTCACTGTACATTCACTGGCTTCACTTCTCTCGAAGACCATCACTTTACTCTTCGCTACATTCACCTTTAGATTCCGTTTCTTACACACTCTCCCAAACTCATCTACCAAGCCTTGCAGCTCCCCTTCGTCTTCGCTGAACAACACAGTATCATCTGCAAACAATAGTACAGGGAGTTTCCAAACACTGCCCTCTCTCACTAGGGCCACTCCAACATCCACTGCCCGACCTTGTATCTCTTTTATAACCCCATCCATGTACAGATTGAACAACCATGGAGACATGACACATCCTTGTTTCAATCCAACCTTCAAATGGAAAGATTCACTCAGTTTGCCTTCCACACGCACTGCAGCCTTAGCACCCTCATACATACTCTTCACTGCCCTCAACAACTTCCCATCCACTCCATATATTCATAATACCTTCCACAAACCTTGTCTATCCACCCTGTCATATGCTTTCTCCAGATCCATGAAGGCTGCATACATCTTCTTGCCCTTCTCTAGAAACTTTTCCACTAAGGATCTAAGAATGAATATCTGGTCTACACAGCCTCTTCCCTTCCTAAAACCTCCTTGTTCTTCTCCAACTAATTCCTCAGTAATTTCCCTAACTCTGTCAATAAGTATCCTACCATATACTTTTCCTATTACACTGAGAAGGCAAATGCCCCTATGATTACCACACACTACTTTTTCCCCTTTTCCTTTGTACAGAGGAATAATTATACCTGACTTCCAATCCTCCGGGACTCTACCCTCCTCCCAAGCCAATCTGCACACCTTCCACATCCATTCTATTACTATCTCTCCCCCATGCTTCAGCATTTCACCACACACTCCATCAATTCCTGGGGCTTTCCCCATTTTAACTTTCTTCATTGCTTCCACCACTTCCATCCCGGTGATTTCTTCCTCCCTTCTCATAACCCTCCTTCTCCCTGCCATTCCCCAGCCACTTATACTTGCATTACTTTCATTCTCTATGTTCAACAGTTCATTCAAGTGTTCTCTCCATCTGTTTACTTTTTCTCCCTTCTCCACTAGTAATCTACCATTTTTATCTTTCGCACCCCCACTGACTTCGCTGGCACCCTGTCTAGCTCTCTTTACCTCCTTCCAGAACATTTTCTTACATTCCCTCCACTTTGCACTCAAATTCCTTCCAAATTCCTCATCCACTCTCTTCTTACTTTCTCTTACTAATATTTTCACCTCTCTCCTCCTCACTACCCTTACATCACAGAAGGTTAATTCTGTAGGTTGCATTATAGAATGAGGTGGAGGGACATAAATAATGGGTAACAAGTACTCGTATGTGAGAAAATAGTTTGTGGAATGAGATAACAGGCCTCGTATATTGACGCATTTTACTTCAACACCTCTTTTTTCGCGCTAGTAAAAAGTTTCCAAGTTGTTTCAAACTTTGCTTGTTTCCCCCCGCTTCGATACTCCCAGCCGGCAGCCGACAATCAGCAAATAACGCATATTGATGCTCATTTGTCACCTAGTAACTAGCCCATCCACCCTCAACACACCGGTTTTGGAACAACTTCTGTCACAACAATAACAAGACAATTCGCTGTCATTAATGGAGACAGCTATGGGTGACGCTAGAAAATAATTCAAAGGCGACAACAGCGAGGAAGAAACAAGTTAATAATTGACTAAAGGTGCAACTAATAAATAATATCTAAAGCCTATGCTATTGAACATAGACTTTGATGGATCCCCCAGAAATATAGTTATTAAATTATTGATTAATTAATAATAAGTATATTTATAGAATGACGGGGAATCGTCCTGGATGTGAATTGTCCTGACGGAATTGTCCATGTTTTTACGGGAAATTGTCTGACGGAGAATTGTCTCGGAACCTTCACCTGACACTCAAGCCAGTCTTCACTTTATTTCTGATAAGGATTTTTGGTGTTGCAGCTGTTTATAACAGTTTTAATGTCTTTTCAGGTACTGTTCCTGTTTATTGTGTTGTGCTGTTTTAGCACTAGTAAACGCTCTTCATTTAATTTTGGGTAGGGCCTGTTTGGTGTTATAGTACTTTCTGAGAGGGTAGGTACATATCCCACTGGAATGCTTCTCTATTTTAGGTTTATATCCAAGGGGTGGTTGGGGTTTATTACTTACATAATGCCACTCAGCGATGAGTGAGGCTGGTCACTCTCATCTTAAATATCAGGACCAACTTGCCTAGCCTCGGGCTCCTATGCTTCTCTGTGGGGTGACATAGGATTGGACGATGGATGGATGGATGGATTCTTAACTTCACACTTCGACGTTTCATGGTTCTCTTGGTTTTCAGGGAACATCCAACCTGCGAAAAATGAGGAAATACTTTACTCATCTGGGAAGAGGGGTAGTGTAATGAGGTGGAGAAATGTATTTAAGGGTTATAAGTACTCATATGTGGGAAAATGGCATGTGGAATCACTCTCTAAGTTATAAGTACTCATATGTGGGAAAATGGCATGTGGAATCACTCTCTCATTATTACTAACTCACTCATTAACTCACCCTCTCACAGTCACTCACTCTCTCGCTCACTCATTATTACTAACTCACTCATTAACTCACCCCCTCACAGTCACTTGCTCTCTCACTAACTTACTTACTCACTCACTCACTCACTCACTCACTCACTCACTCACTCACTCACT
>JAGKTI010040135.1:0-10455 GCA_018397915.1 Birgus latro
AGTCAACCCAGACACACCTGCCGCCTTCCCCACCCGCATCCTGCCTATTGCCTCACTCACAGTAGCAGCGTCAATCAAAGGCCAAGGCCCAAACACTGGATCAGCTGGCTCCAAACCTTCCCTATCCCAATCAAACTCCTCATTCAACAACCGGCTATAATGCTCTCTCCATGCATCTTTAATATCCTCACTGTTTACCACTACCCTTCCTTCATCATTCTTCACACACTGCTCGCCTACAATGTCCCGATTATCTCTCTTCACCTGATTTGCCACCCTAAAAATCATATTTTTCCTTCCTTCATGATTTAGATTATCAAGTAAAAGTCTCTGTGACTCAGACTTTGCCCTGTATACCTCTCTTCTAGCCCTGCGCTTGGCAGCCAAGTACTCCTCCCTGTTACCACCCTTCTTCCATTCCCGGAAAAGCCTTCTCTTCTCCTTAACTGCAGCTTCTACACCCTCATCCGACCACCAAGTTACTTTATGTCTTGGTGGGCCTCTTGTCCAACCGCATACTGCATCGGTAACTCTCAAGAGGTTGTTCTTAAGGGCTCCATACTGTTCATTAACGTCTCTATCTTCGGCTTCCTGTTCAGCCACCACTCTCCTCATCTCACTATAAAAGGCATCCCTTACTGATTGGTTTCTCAGCTTCCATATTTTCCTCCTATGTACATATGTCCTCCTTCTCATCCTTTGTTCCTTAAGCACCATGTCACAAATCAACAGTTTGTGCTGCTGCACACACTCCTCGCTTCCTATAACTTTAACATCCCTCACTAATCTCCTATCAACCCTCCTGACCAGAAAATAATCTATCTGGCTACTATTTCCCCCAGACTCGTATGTAATCAATCTACTCACTCTTTTTCTAAAATGTGTGTTGCACACAATCATGTCCATAGCCTCCCCAAACTCGAGTATTCTTTCCCCTTCCACATTCCTCACACCATATGCACATCCTCCATGGACTCCTTCATAACCTTGAGCTGCTTCACCCACATGACCATTTAAATCCCCTCCCAGAACCACTACCTCATCATCACCCATACCACTTACTACACGTATTAAATCATCCCCAAATCTATCCTTCTCTGCGTCATCCAATCCTACCTGCGGAGCATATGCTGATATAACTGAAACCATCACCCGTCCGATCAAAATTTTCACTACTATTATCCTATCACTTACTCTCATGACATTCATAACATACTCCACCCATTTCTCCACAACCAACACACCCACACCCCCATATCCGTCAGTTCCCCCCTGCCAAAACAACTTATAGTAGCAATCCTTCCCAGCAATCTTTCTGGCTGATCCACCCCTGTACCGGACTTCCTGCAGACAAGCCACATCCACCCACCTCCTACTAAATGCCTCAACAACTTCCCCTGCTCTTCCTCTCAAACTTCCCACATTCCACGAACCCACCCTAAACCCCCTGGGTGATTTGCTGTCCTCAGGCATGCTTTGGTGCTTGCTTTGGTGCTTGTTTTTGTAATTCATAGTCGGTAAGATAAAGGGGGGTAAACATTCCAAAAGCCCGACCCACTGCACAGACCCAGGTCCAGGCAATGGATCTGGGACCCCTAGCCCACCAGCTTACTAGTGGCTGTGGTAGTGGCCTCGGGGCACCCTGCCAGGACACCTGCAGGGACACCCTCCAAGTGCGCCTTGGCACTGCAACTGTCCCGCCATTATACACCCACTGATAGGGCAGCCCCCTGGGGCGCTACTCCCAGGTTCGGGCCCCTCTTTGATGAGCGGAAGCGACAGCCTGGGAACAGCAATGCCCTGTACCCTCTAGCACAGGTTCGAGCCCCATCTCGCCCCGGACCCATGATCTATGCCGGCGGAACCCCAGTCAAGCCTCCCCCCAAAGTCCGCCACTAGGTAGCGGGGGCAAAGTTTTCTGGCCGCATGCCCTTGCTGGCGTCAACCCCTGTAACGTAGTGGGGTACGTTGTGATATGTACAGTGCATGTGGTGTAGTGCATAGGATAGTTAGAGGAAATGTTTGGGAGAGTATGCTGGTCTACTCTCCATGTTACTGTCACACTGGAAAGGTCAGCAAAGGAGGATGATTAGGTAGCTAGTGAAAGGAGCTCCAGCTCTCCCTATCACCAGCATTCCATTCCCCTCGGGAGTACTACCCTGTTCGGCCCGTGCTACAGCCTCCTCCTACAAGTTAGTTGTTTTTACGGGGTGGGGCACTAACCCACCACCAACCCTTTTAGTCGCCTCTTACGACAAGCAGGGATACTGGGGGAGAATTCTTGAAAAAACCCCTACCCCCAGGTATAATGTACTGTACTAATTCTCTGTATCTATCCATCTTATTTTTGGCCTTCCAAAAGTCTGCAGTCTTCAAACTCACCTATATATCCTCTTTCTACCACCCTCTCTATATGACCACATCATCCTAGTGCACAACTGAGCACAAGCTCGATAAACTTCCTTACTTCAAAACTTTCATGAATCTCTACGTTCTTATCCAACCTAATCTGCACAACCCACCTATATTCCTTAAGTCCCATTTCCACTGCTCTCAGATGTGAATAATCTACTTAATCACTTCAGTATAATGAAATCCTTTTCACTTGATTTTTGCTATGATGACATCCTTTCCAGTTTATTCTTGCTATGACAACACCTTTTTCATTTTAATCTGTCTCCAGAAAGTTCCATTCAGCTCAGGAGAAACTTTCCAAACTGAATGGGCTATTTAAAGCCTTAAATTGCCTTCATTATTATAGTGCTCTCATCCATCCATCATCCAATCCTATGTCGTCTCACGGAGGAGCGTAGGAGCCTGGGGCTAGGCAAGCTGGTCCTGACATTTAAGATGAGAGTGAATTTATAAGATTATTAAAACTGAAAGATAAAAATGGTAGATTACTAGTGGAGAAGGGAGAAAAAGTAAACAGATGGAGAGAACACTTTAATGAACTGTTGAACATAGAGAATGAAAGTAATGCAAGTATAAGTGGCTGGGGAATGGCAGGGAGAAGGAGGGTTGTGAGAAGAGAGGAAGAAATCACGAGGATGGAAGTGGTGGAAGCAATGAAAAGTTAAAATGGGGAAAGCCCCAGGAATTGATGGAGTGTGTGGTGAAATGCTGAAGCATGGGGGAGAGATAGTAATAGAATGGATGTAGAAGGTGTGCAGATTGGCTTGGGAGGAGGGTAGGGTCCTGGAGGATTGGAAGTCAGGTATAATTATTCCTCTGTACAAAGGAAAAGGGGAAAAAGCAGTGTGTGGTAATCATAGGGGCATTTGCCTTCTCAGTGTAATAGGAAAAGTATATGATAGGATACTTATTGACAGAGTTAGGGAAATTACTGAGGAATTAGTTGGAGAAGAACCAGGAGGTTTTAGGAAGGGAAGAGGTTGTGTAGACCAGATATTCATTCTTAGATCCTTAGTGGAAAAGTTTCTAGAGAAGGGAAAGAAGTTGTATGCAGCCTTCATGGATCTGGAGAAAGCATATGACAGGGTGGATAGACAAGGTTTGTGGAAGGTAATAAGAATATATGGAGTGGATGGGAAGTTGTTGAAGGCAGTGAAGAGTAAGTGCTAAGGCTGCAGTGCGTGTGGATGACAAACTGAGTGAATCTTTCCATTGAAGGTTGGATTGAAACAAGGATGTGTCATGTCTCCATGGTTGTTCAATCTGTATATGGATGGAGTTAAAAAAGAGATACAAGGTCGGGCAGTGGATGTTGGAGCAGCCCTAGTGAGAGAGGGCAGTGTTTGGAAACTCCCTGTACTGTTGTTTGCTGATGATACTGTGTTGTTGAGTGAAGACGAAGGGGAGCTGCAAGGCTTGGTAGATGAGTCTGGGAGAGTGTGTAAGAAACGGAATCTAAAGGTGAATGTAGGGAAGAGTAAAGTGATGGTCTTCGAGAGAAGTGAAGCCAGTGAATGTACAGTGAGATTGGATGGGAAGGATATGGAGAATGTGAGTGCATTTAAGTACTTGGGTAGTGTGATGAGTAAGGATGGAAGTCTGGAGGGTGAAGTACTCGAAAGGGTGCAGCAGGGAAAGAAGGTTGCTGGTTTGTTGAAAACAGTGATAAGAAACAGGGAGGTGAGCATGGAATTGAAAAAGTTGTTACATGACAGTATTGTGATACCAACTCTGACATATGGAGGTGAAGCTTGGACCCTGTTGGAGGGACAGAAGTCAAGAGTGAGAGCAGTGGAAATGAGTTATTTGAGAGGAGCATGATGGGAAGCATTAGGAGAAACACATTAAGGTGGTTTGGGCATGTGGAGAGGATGGAGAGTGAAAGACTGACGAGGAGAGTGTATGTGAGTGAGGTGGAGGGGGCAAGAAGGAGGGGAGGCTGAGGATGAGATGGAGGGATGGAGTGGAGAGATATATGAGAGAGGGGGGTGTGAGTTGGAAGCGTGGTAGTGAAATGGCAGGGAACAGAGTGACATGGAGGCGATTTGTTTGTGGCCACCCCGTGCGGGATTAAGGCGTCTGGTAATAGATAGATAGATAGACAGATTAAAACTGTCTGGTAGGAGCAAGAAAAAGCTAAAAAAAAAATTAAAAAAAAATAAATAAATCACAGTGAAGATGTGAATGAAGACAGACAGTAACATATCTTTGAAGTAAGTGGACATTATTGTGGTTTAACTTTACAGTGTTGCGCCGTGGTACATGACCAGCATCTCCTCCTGACTAGATTCATTTTGTTTCGCTTTCTGGTGAAAGGTTTGGTACGTGCTTGTATGTGTCTGCCTCACGCACCTGTTGCTGGGCCTCCAATGGGTGTTACGGCAGTCCATCCCTTCTGCCAGTGCAGTCAAAGCCTACCACATCCTTATTTGCTTCGACTAACTAGCTTATACACTAGATGTTTTGTTTCGTTTTTGATGGCTCCAACATGCTTGCATGCGTCGGCCTTGGTCACCTAATGGCGGCTCTCCATGCTGCTCGATCTTTGGCAGCCTCCCTGTTCAGTCCCTTAACCCGTAAGTCACACTTAATGACCTCGTCCCATGTCTTTCTCGGTCTATCCCTCCCCCAGTATTAACACTTCTCACCCTCTGTACCCAATTATCATCTCCCATCCTCTCCACATGTCCAAACCATCTCAGCCTACCTCTCCTTATCACAACACCAATACACTCCAGTCCCATCCTACCTCTCAACTCTTCCATCGTAAACCCAGTCCCCCTAGGCCTTGCACGCAGGGACGCACTGCACATCCACCTAATCATTGTCATTTCTGTACGTTTAAACCTGCGAATATCCTCTTCCTTTACTACCCAGGTCTCACTACCATACAGCATCACACTCCTAACACATGCTGCATACAAAGACCCCTTAGCACGTAAGGAGAGTCCTCTCAATGTCAGGAGAGGCAAGAGCTCCCTGAACTTCTTCCAACCACTTCTCACCCTAGCAACCAAGCTAACTCCAGCCCCATCTCTGGCACATAACATGTCTCCCAGATAACAAAACTCCTCCACACACTCAAGAGACACCAGCAAGTTCAACCCTCTCACACCTAACTATCTCCACCTGCTCTCCCAGACATGCCGCACACATGAAATCAGCATTATCTCGCAGTCTACCTCTAATACCACTACATCTCTTGTGCACCCATTTATCACAAACACTACACAATATGGAATTACTTCCCACACCCCCTGTGGCAAACTGCACATGGCCACTCTCCACTCCTCTGATTGTACCACCACCAACCCTAGATATCATCACTTTTGTTTTATCTGAATTTACCCTTAAGCCCTTGTGCCTCGTACCATCTCTCCACTTCTTAAATCTTTCCTCCGCCTCCACCTCTGCAAGGATTTTAATCCACGTTTCGATATGGTAAGTAATGTCTCACACACTTCTATATACATCATCCAAGCTATGACTTCACACACTCACCATACCCATTCAGTATCTTCTTGGACACACCTCTTCCCAACTTAAACTAAATCACATACATCACTAATATATACTATTACATATAGCACAGATATAAAGCCTGTTATTTTATTTCTTATGCAGTTATGGGTGAAGAAAAATTCTGACAATGCTGAATATGATGAAAAGTTAAACAGTTTGTTAAGTAATGATCACCCCAATGAGAAAGTAAATGAACCTATGAAAATAAAATGGTAAGAGTGAATACAACAGCCCAAAAATTCTAGGCAGGTCTCCTGAAGGAAAAACTCTACTCTAATTGTTGTTCAAAATTCAGTCACCAGCTTATATTTATGGACTCCCAAAGCTTCACAAACCTAATGTGCCTCTCCATCTCAATATTTCAGGTGTTGGCACATTACTGCACGGAATAAGTGTGTTAGCTAGGTCAGTTTCATATAATGTTGGAACAATAAGTGATGTTGAAAACATTCAGGTGACCTTGTCAATAAACTAAACAACACGAGTGTAAGAAATACGCAGTTTGCTGATTATGATGCTGTTTCCGGAATGAAATGACTGAGGACGATGTTCTACTGTACCTGTTTCAGATTTTACCTATCTAATGAAACTGTATACCTGTAACAGCTATTACACCCACAATGCTGATTTCTTTCAACAGAAAACAGAGATGGCAATGGGTTCCCTGCTTAGTGCCATCTTTGCTATTCTATTTTAAGGGGATTTAGAGGTACACAGATTTAATGATGAAGTCCCTCAAGAAGTTTCTTGGTTTAGGAATGTAGATGATATCCAAGTGATAGCTATTCATAGGTTAAATCTAAAGAGACTGAGGGACAGACTGAACAGTGCTGAACTTAGCATCCAGTCTACTGCAAAGTACAAACATGATGACCGGTTACCTCTTCTTGACACTCTTATAATCAGACAGAAATAATAACCTTAAGTACTGTATTAAGTTTTTAGAAAAACTGCCAGCAAGAATGATTTTATTATTATTACACCACAGAAAGAAGAATGAAAAAGGGGATTCTTACTGGCTTCTTTCTTTGAGCCTTGAAGATCTTTTGTGACATGTACTCTGTCTGTTCAGAAAGTATCTGACCTTGGGCTCTAAAAAAAATAAATAGCTAACCTGTTGAGCTAGGACAATCCCCCCCTCAAAGTAGGCCCTTTTCAACTTGACACACATAGCCCAGAATTCTTTCCACTGCCTGTAACATTTTTCAAAGTCGGTTTTCAGTATTTCCAGCAAGTTATTTACTGCATTCGTCATGATCTCTTCTCTTGGATGAACGCTGCTCAAGACATGTTGGAGAGTGCAAATCGCAATTCAGACTTTCTGAAGCTTGTTATCACTGGGGATGAGACTAGGGTGTATGGGTATGACCCCAGTACCAAAGCACAGGCATCCCAGTGGAAGCATGAAGGGTTGCCTTGACCAAAAAAAGCAAGACAGGTCTGCAGCAAGGTGAAATAGTTTTTTAAGACTACCTTGGTGTTAAGCATCATGAATACGCACCAGGTCAGACTGTCGACAATCATTACTACCTTGGCGTTATCTGCTGTCTTCGTGATGCAGTTCGGCAGAACAGACCAGAACTTTGGAAAGCAGCAAGTTGGATGCTGCACCATGACAATGCCCCTGTCCATTCTTCTCAACTGATTCAGGAATTTTTGGCCAAGCACATCCCGCAGGTCCAGGAGGCTCCCTACTCACCAGACATGGCTGTGTGTGACTTATGGTTATTCCCCAAGCTCAAAGCTCTGCTGAAGGGTTCCCGATTTGAGACACAAGAAGGGATCATGATAAATGTGACAAAGCACCTGCAGGAGATACTGAAAACCAACTCTGAAAATGCTTCAGGCAGTTTAAAGATCACTGTGCTATGTGTGTCAAGTCAGAAGGAACCTACTTTGAGAAATTAGCATCCTAGCTTAACAGGTTAGCTATTTATTTTTTTATTGCCTCAGGTCAGATACTTTCAGAACAGACCTTGTATTTACAGGATAAATATGACTACATTCTTAAAGCTTTCTCTGATATAAAATATCCTCCATATTTTATCCTCAAGGCCAGAAAGTGCCATTAAAACTAACTTGAGAACAAATAGAAAAGAAAGGCCAGAGAAAACGACAGCATTGCCCAAATCTTGTTTAACAAACAATGTTTCTCCCCAGTATGGAAATGGCAGGAATACAGAGAGTCAGACCAGGAACTATGACAGTGGAAAGTTTATTGAGAAAGAGTAACACGCATGTAAAGTGTATGAATGAAGAAGGTGCATACAAAGTTCCATGAGCAGATTGTGAAAAGGTATATATAGGGGAGACTTTAGAGGGTTAAACAAGAGGATGAAAGAACATATACTGTATATGAAATAAGTGTTTAAGTTCAACAATGCTCCTGTACAGCAGAGAACAGATGCTGGACATGGAGTGTTATGGAGTTAGGTAAAGTTTATGATATACAAAAGCACTGTATTTTGCAACATATAAGATGCTGCACTGCATAAGCATACCCTACTTTTGGAAGATGAAGTCAAATTAAAAGTTTTTTTACTCCTGACTGGCATCCACGACAACCCTAGCTTCATATAACCACACTGACACAAATGCACACTCACCTTTCAATATCTCCATTAAGTACTACGCACAAGTCAACAGTTTCATTAGTAACAAATATAAGAAGTAAAATAATGAAAATCTGCATCACAGTCATACATTTAAACTGTACAAATTACTTCTGTCCATCCTTCTGTTTCATTACCTAGTCTGAACCAGGTGGGCCTCAATTTGTTTCATTTATAAGGGATCCAACATGCTTGCATGCATCAGCCTTGGTCACCTACTGGTGGCTCTCCATGCCGTTTGATCTCTGGCAGCCTACCTATGCAGTCCCTTATCCCTGAGGTCACAATTAATGACTTTGTCCCATATCTTTTTAGGTCTGCCTCTTGCACCCCTACCCCTCACGTGAACATTTCTCACCTTCTGCACCCAAATGTCATCCCCTACCTCTCTATGCACCCAAACCATCTAAATCTACCTCTTCTCATCACAGCACCAATACACTCCAGTCCCATCCTACCTGTTAACTTGTCTATCATAAACCTAGCCCCTCTAGGCCTCACATTCAAGGACACCCTACATATGCACCCAATCACTGTCATCTCTGTACATCTGAGCCTGCAAATATCCTCTTCCTTTACTGCCCACATCTCACTACCATACAGTATTACATTCCTAACACATGCCACACACAAAGATCCCTTAGCAAGAAGGAAGAGCCATCTTAATGTCAGGAGAGGAAATGCCTCCCTGACCTTCTTCCAAACACTCCTCACTCTAGCCACAAAGCTTGCTCCACCCCCAGCTCCAGCACATAACATGTCTCCCAAGTAAAAAAAAAACTCTTTCTCACACTTAAGAGACTCACAAACAAGATAATCCCTTCATGCCTGACACTCTCCGCATGCTCTCCCTGACACACCGCACACATGAAATCAGCATTATCTTGTAGTCTACCTCTAATATCACTACATCTCTTATGCACCCACTTATTACAAACACTGCAAAAGATGGAATTACTTCCCAGGCCCTTGTGGCAAACTGCACATGGCCACTCTCCCTGTTCTTTGACAGTATGCCACCAACCCTAGATACCATCACCTTTATCTGCAATTATTCTCCAGCATTTGTGCCCCATACCATCTCTCCACTTAATAAATCTTTCCTCCACCTCCCTTTCATTCTCTGCAATTAACATCAAATCATCAGCATACAATATCTCCCACAGGAGTCTATTTCTGATGTCACATGAGAGGGCTTCAATCACCATGATAACCAACAGGGGGCTCAAGACTGACCCCTGATGCACACCAACATTCATGGAAAACTCATCACTCAAATCTCCATTCACTCTCACCAGGATACAAGCACCCACATACATAACCAGAACCACTCCAATCAGCCACTCTTTGATTCTAAGCTTTCTCATTGTGCACTTCACCACCTCCCATGGGACTCTATCAAAGGCATTCTCCAAATAAAAAAAAACAAAGTACAGACTCTTTTTCTCTCCTACATACTGTATTTACCCATTCCAACCCTGGAGGGGCTCGGGGACAGGTATTGTTTTCACTTGGTTTGCCTGTGTGTCTGTCTGTTAACAACTTTATGCAAAAACTACTGGTGCAATTTTGACTAAAATTACAGGGATGATGGGCTATGACCTTCTAATAAACTAATTAAATTTTGGGCCAAATTAGGCCAAGGCCCAGGCTGCAGCCCCCCCCCCCCCCCCTTAACCTGTCGAGCCCCACTGATGTACGATGCACGGCGCTACTTTTTCCCGCGGACAGACCCAACGACGTGGATCGTATATTACGCAATTGCAAGGCCCATTGTGTGCACATTTTTCAATATTCGCGGGAGATTTTTGGTAGGCATATGTGGGAGACCTTCCTCTACCTGCTGTCAAGCGGGGATACTGCCTGGCCCTACCTAAACCCCCCTTCCCCCCCCTCCCCCCCACAC
>JAGKTI010040136.1:0-10455 GCA_018397915.1 Birgus latro
AGACAGCTGTGTCTCAGTGAGAAGGTCAGGTTTAGATGAAGAGAGGTGGTGGTCAGCAGAGAAAATTATGGGGAAGGACTTGAATGTTTCTGTAATGAATAGAGAGGTAATTAGATAATGGTTCCATGCATCGTGTTTGGTTGTCACCAAGAGAGGGGCGGATGGTAGGGGCATTTCCCCCCCATCTTGGGGACTCCAAGGCTGGGTGTTGAGATGCACTTAGCTATTGAAAAATTGTGAAATAGGAAGTGTGGTGTTTAATTCACATGTTATTTGGTGTAACCAGTTAGCAGATAATGTGTAGGAGAGTATGCTGGTACACTCCCCATGTTACTGAAACACAAGAAGTTCAGCAAAGGGGGATGGTGAGAAACTGGTCCTTAGGGCAGGTGAAATGGGAATTTCAGCTGTCTCTCACCAGCGTTCCATCCACCTTGGGAATACTGCCATGTTTGGCTGGTGTTGCAGTCTACTTATCAGTTGTGCTAAACAGTCATCTGTTAATATTATACAGCTACAGAGTATAAAGATGGAAATGGAAACATGCAAGCTTTCTTTTACCTGAGTTCCTCTCATAATGAAAACCAATGAGCTGCAAGAATAGAAAATCAGGTAGGCTTCAGTTGCAGGATTCAGGTGATCTCACTATAGTTTGCCTTGCTGGTAGATTCCATGAATATGGAAATTAAATACAGTACTGGCATTTCATCACCTGTGTGGTGCTCTTCTATCTTGCCACTTGCCTCCACATGGCCTTAGTTATCCTGAGGAGAGGGTTTGTGTCTGGGTTTGCTTCTGAGGACAGGGGACTTGATGCCTAGTGCCTGTCCCAAAAAGGACCGCATGCCTTCCTGTTTTACAGATACGGTACCCATAATTTAGCAGCAGTAAATAAAAAATAAAGTAGGGGATTGGATTATCATGAATTTAGTAGCAGAGAGTGAGTACAGTACTAAGCCAAGTGTAGTAGTAGCAGTGGATCCCTGCCACCTCCCATTGTTCAGATATACACAATGCCATTACCATTATTACTCACCTCACACACACCCAACTCTGGAGTTTAGTTATGACTTGTCGGTAGACCTAGCTGTCTTTTCAGTATTACATTCTTGAATAGTTTCATTCCTTTTTGCAGTGGTAATATGCATTTGAAATTTATGTCCAAAATTGCATTCTAGGGGAGGGATAAGTTAAAAAAGATTGCATACTTAGGGGTTAACAGTGCCTTTTGTTCTCTGCAGGTGTTTCTGATCGTGTGAAGGAAAATGGTTGGACAAGAAGTCCTGAAAAACGCTCTTGTTCTGAAGCCTGTCACAACAATAATAACAGCACTGGCCTGAAGAACAATGAGAAGTTTCAATCATCCAAGGTAAAAAGTACTCTTATTTAGCTGTAATGAAGTGCTGCTGAATACTTGTCTCCTCATGATATATAGGGTTCAGTATAGTATTATAATTATATTATACATTCACCAGTCTGTATGTTTGGTTTTTGATTGGAGATATGAATGGAAAAGTAGGGAATGTGAAGGTGGATGGAGTAGTTGGAGAGTGGGGTGTGCCTGCAGAAGCGGATGAGAATGGCAGTGCTTTAGTGGACATTTGTGCAGGGAGGGGGTTGATGATAGCCAATAGCCTCTTAAGACACAAAATGATCCACAGGTATACATGGTGAGTGATTAGAAAGGGGGTGGTGAACTGAATGACGGAAGGCAGCGATTGATTATGTGTGTGTGGATGATAGAATGAGGTGTATAATGAATGCAAAAGCATATAGAGGTTGGGGGAGTAGACTTTCTGACCACCACATGGTGGTGGTGAAAGTCATGGTTCAAATGAAATGGAGGAGTAGGTGAAGGGAAGGACAAGAGGAAGGAGTCTATACAAGGAGGGTAGAAAGTTGCATGAGGATGGAAAAAAGGCAGACTATAAGAGAGAAGTGGAGGAACATTTGGGTAAATATGATCTGGAGCAGATGGGGGATGTGAAAGGTATGTGCAAGATATTCACAGAAGAAATCTGTGCAGCATGTGAAGCTGTGTGTGGAGTGAAGAGAAGACAAAAGAGGGTGCTTGGAACAACATGGTGGAATGAAGAGTTGAGACAGGCTGTGGCACAAAAAAAGAAAGCATATAGTGAGTGGATTAGAAAGAGGGGCATGGAGGAAGTCAAGAGAGTTATATGTAGAGAGGAAAAGAGAGGTGAAAAGGTAAGTAAGAGAGAGTAAGAAGAGAGTGGATGAGGAATTTAGAAGGAATTTGAGTGTAAAATGGAGGGATTGTAAAATAATGTTCTGGAAAGAGGTAAAGAGTGTTAGACAGGGTGATAAAAAAGTAAGTCAGAGAGTTAAAAGATAAAAATGGTTGATTGCTAATGGCAAAGGGAGAAAAAGTGAGCAGATGGAGAGAACACTTTAATAGAGAATGAAAGTAATGCAAATATAAGTGGCTTGGGAATGGCTGGGAGAAGGAGGGAGGTGAGAAGAGAGGAGGAAATCAGTAGGACTGAAGTAGTGGAAGTAATGAAGAAAGTCAAAATGGGGAAATCCCCAGGAATTGATGGAGTGTGTGGTGAAATGTTGAAGCATGAGGGAGAGTTAGTAGTAGAATGGGTATGGAGGATATGCAGATTGGCCTGGGAAGAAGGAGTCCTGGAGGATTGAAAGTCAGGTATAATTATTCCCCTGTATAAAGGAAAGGGAGAAACAGTGTGTGGTAATTATAGGGGCATTTGTCTTCATAGTGTAATAGGAAAAATATATAGTAGGATACTTATTGACAGAGTTAGAGAAATATCAGAGGAATTGTTGAAGAAGAACAGGGAGGTTTTAGGAGAGGAAGAGGTTGTGTAGATTAAATATTTATTCTTAGGTCTTAATTGAAAAAAGCTTCTAGAGAAGGGAAAGAAGTTGTATGTGGCCTTCATGGATTTGGGTAAAGCATATGACACGGTGGATAGACAAGGATTGTGTAAAGTATTAAGAATTTATGGAGTGAATGAGACGTTGTTGAATACTGTGAAGAGTATGTATGAGGTGGCTAAGGCTGTAGTGCATGTGGATAGTAAACTGAGTGAATTTTTCTATTTGAATGTTGAATTGAGACAGAGATGTGTCATTTCAATCTGTATATGGATGGGGTTATAAAAGAGGTACAAGATAGGGCAGTGGGTATTGGAGCAACCCTAATGAGAGGAAGTGAACTGAATGAATTTTTCTTTCTGAATGTTGGCTTGAAACATGGATGTGTCATGTCTCCATGGTTGTTCAATCTGTATATGGATGTTGTTGCCTGTCGTAGAGGTGGAGGGATGCAAACAGACAGTTCAGAGGAACAGTGACCATTGAAGTAGTGATAGAAGAGAGATAAAGATGCAACAGTGTGGCGAAGAGACAAAGGTTGAAGGGAATCAGTAAGAGGAGGAGAGTTAATGAGATGAAAAGCCTTTGACTTCACCCTATTGAGAAGAGCTGCATGTGGGGAGCCTCCCCACACATGAGAATTGTACTCCATACATGGACGAATAAAACCCGTGTACAAGGTCAACAACTGTGCAGAGGTAAAGAAAGTTCGGAATCGGCTTAGCGCACCTAATCTCTTGGAAGCAGATTTCACAAGAGATGTAATATGTTCTTTCCAAGACAGATCCCGAGAGAATGAAACCCCAAGCATGTTCAAGGATGATGCAGGACATAACTGTTCATTATTAAACATTAGTGGGTAATCCTGAGGAAGATTATGTCGGGTTGATAAGTGTAAGAACTGAGTTTTTGATGCATTAAAAATAACAAGATTATTTTTACCCCAATCAGAGATATGAGCCAAGTCAGACATTAAGTGTGCCATAGCCTCATCTCTTTTTTGTTGAAGTAACTGCTGAGATGAACGTTGCAGAAACCGAATGGAAAGGTGAAGGGTGGAATCATCAGCATATGAGTGGATAGGGTTAGATGTACAGCTTAGAAGGTCATTGATGAATAAAAGGAAGAGAGTTGGTATAGGACAGAGCCCTGAGGAACACCACTGTTGATAGGTCTAGGAGAAGAACGATGGCCGTCTACAACAGCGGCTATAGAACGACCAGAAAGGAAGCTAGAGATGAAGGCACAGATAGAAGGATAGAAACCGTAGGAGGGTAGTTTGGAAATTAAAGATTTATGCCAGACTTGATCAAAAGCCTTTGAGATGTCAAGTGCAATGGTCAAGCGTTTGCCAAAGTCCCGAAAGGAGGATGACCAGGAGTCTGAAAGGTAGGTGAGAAGATCGCCAGTGGAGCGTCCCTGATGGAACCCTTACTGACGATCAGAAAGAAGGTTGAGACAGGAAAGATGCTTTAAAATTTTTCTGTCAAGAATTGACTCAAAAACTTTTGAGACACAGGATGTTAAAGCAATTGGACGATAGTTAGAGGGTTGGGAATGGTCACCCTTCTTTGGGACTGGCTGAATGAGAGCAAACTTCCAGCAAGAAGGAAAGGTACAAGTTGATAGACAAAGGCGAAAGAGTTTACCTAGGCAGGGTGTAAGCACAGAAACACAGTTTTTGAGGACAACAGGATGGACTCCATCAGGACCATATGCCTTTTTAGTATTGAGGCCAGTGATGGCAGAAAATACATCAGCTGAAGAAATTTTAATGTCAGTCAAGAGGAAGTCAGAGGGGGGAGGTGATGGAGGAATAGCACCGGAATCGTATAAGGTGGAATTGGAGGAGAAAGTCTGAGTGAAGAGATCTGCTTTATCAGTAGAAGAAATGTACAGAGCCATCAGAGTAGAAAAGTGGAAGGAAAGAATGATGAGGTAAAGTTGTTAGAAAGGTTTTTGGCAAGGTGCCAGAAGTAGCGAGAAGAATTCGAGTTGGAGAGTTGAGAACATTGAGCATGGATGAAATTATTCTTAGCAGAGAGAAGAAGAGACTTAGCACGATTCCGGGCAGAAATACATAAAAGATGTGATTCGGGGGTGGGTTGGCTCCAGTACCTCATATAGGCCCTCTCCTTGTTGCGGACAGCATTAGAACAAGCGTGATTAAACCAAGGCTTTCTTGCATTAGTCAGAGGATATGAGAAAGGAATGTATGCTTCCATGCCCGAGAGAATAACCTCCGTAATGCGCAAGGCACACTCAGATGGCTCCCGGCCATGGAAGCAATAATCATTCCAAGGAAAATCAAAGAAGTACTGCCTGAGGGCCTCCCAATCTGCAGCTCCAAAGTGCCACAGGCGGCATTTCTTTGGAGGGTCCACAGGCCTACTGAAGCGATAGGACAGGTTAAGGTATTAAGGTAATGATCGGAGGAGCCCAACGGAGAGAAAAGATTAACAGTGTAAGCAGAAGGATTAGTTGTTAGGAAAAGGTCAAATATGTTGGAACTCTCTCCAAGGCGGTCAGGGATATGGGTAGGGTGCTGTACAAACTGCTCTAGGTCATTAAGGATAGAAAAGATGTAGGCTTGTTCACCAGGTGGATCAGTGAAAGCAGAGGAGAGCCAAAGGTGGTGGTGAACATTGAAATCTCCTTGAATGAGGAGTTTGATTGGGATAGAGAAGGTTTGGAGCCAGCTGATCCAGTGTTTGGCCCTTGGCCTTTGATTGACACTGCTACTGTGAGTGAGGCAATAGGCAGGATGCGGGTGGGGAAGGCGGCAGGTGTGTCTGGGTTGACTGCCAAAATGTTGAAGGCCTCAGGAGATACTGGGGTGAGGTTAGTCATTGACCTGATAAATATGATTATATATGAGTGTGTTGTCCCAGATGATTGGCTGAAGAGTGTAATTGTAAATGTGTACAAATGGAAGGGTGATACCCTGGAAAGGGGAAATTACAGAGGTGTAAAGCTCTTAGATCAGATAATGAAAGTAATGGAGAGAGTTCTAGAAGGTATGATTAGAGAAAGAGTTAATATCGATGAGATGCAGTATGGGTTTATGCCAGGCAGGGGGACCACTGATGCCATATTCATTGTTTGACAGCTTCAGGAAAAATATATTGGAAAGGAAAGGGAATTGTATTTTGTTTTTGTTGATTTGGAAAAGGCCTTTGACAGAGTCCCTTGAGAGGTAGTGAAGTGGGCAATGAGAAAGCTAGGGTTGGAAGAGTGGCTGGTTAGGGTGGTTATGGCCGTGTACGTGGGTGCACGCACCCAGGTAAGAGTGAATCGACTTTTGAGTGATGAGTTTTCTGTGAATGTTGGTGTGCATCAGGGTTCAGTTTTGAGTCCCTTGTTGTTTATCATGGTGCTTGAAGCCCTCTCACGTGACTTCAGAGATGGACTCCCATGGGAGATGTTGTATGCTGATGATTTGGTGTTGATTGCAGAGAATGAAAAGGAGGCAGAGGAAAGATTTAAGAAGTGGAGAGATGGTATGGGGTACAAGGGCTTAAGGGTAAATGCAGATAAAACAAAAGTGATGATATCTGGGGTTGTTGGCAGTACAATCAGAGGAGAGGGAGAGTGGCCATGTGCAGTTTGCCACAAGGGTGTGGGAAGTAATTCTATCTTGTGTAGTGTTTGTGATAAATGGGTGCACAAGAGATGTAGTGGTATTAGAGGTAGACTGCGAGATTATGCTGATTTCATGTGTGCGGCGTGTCGGGGAGAGCAGGTGGAGATTGTTAGGCGTGAGAGGGTTGAACTTGCAGGTGAGTCTCTTGAGTGTGTGGAGGAGTTTCGTTATTTGGGAGACGTGTTTGTGCTGGAGGTGGGGCTGGAGCTAGCTTGGTTGCTAGGGGGAGAAGTGGTTGGAAGAAGTTCATGGAGCTGTTGCCCCTCCTGACATTGAGAGGACTCTCCTTACGTGCTAAGGGGTCTTTGTATGCAGCATGTGTTAGGAGTGTGATGCTGTATGGTTGCGAGACCTGGGCAGTAAAGGAAGAGGATATTCACAGGTTTAAATGTACAGAAATGACAATGATTAGATGGATGTGCAGTGCGTCCCTGCATGCAAGGCCTGGGGGGGCTGGGTTTACCATGGAAGAGTTGAGAGGTAGGATGGGACTGGAGTGTATTGGTGTTGTGATGAGGAGAGGTAGGCTGAGGTGGTTTGGACATGTGGAGAGGATGGGGGATGATAATTGGATACAGAGGGTGAGAGGTGTTAATATTGGGGGAGGGGTTGGGAGGGGTAGACTGAGAAAGACACGGGACGAGGTCATTAAGTGTGACTTAAGGGTTAAGAGACTGAACAGGTTGGCTGCCAGGGATCGTGCAGTGTGGAGAGCCGCCATTAGGTGACCAGGGCCGACACATGCAAGCATGTTGGAGCCTTCAAAAACGAAATGATTTGTGGATTTTTATTTTCTTAGTGTCTAGCATTATAATAGATATTCCCATATGTATTTTGATGTCTAAATACAGCAGACAGACCAGAGAACACTTCCATAGTTAGAAGGGATGCTGTACTTGGGTTAGGTGTTAGTAGTTGGTTGAGTATAGGTAGGGTATTGGTACAGTAGAGGATATTTCTCCGTATCCGGATTTCATCCATATTCGGACATGCCTTTGGCTCTATTTCGTCAGATAATCAAGGGATTACTGTAGTATGGATGAAGCTGGTAGTGAAGAACACAACCATTGCACCCAGGAGGAAAATATGGAAGTTGAAAAAACAAGCAGTAAGGGATCCCAAGAGTTATTGTTTTGGTGGACAAGGCTCCACCAAGACATAAGGTAACATGGTGGTGAGGTAAGAGTGTAGAAGCTGCAGGCAGGGAGTAAAGACGAGTTTCCCAGGAATGGAAATGGGACGGCAGCAGAGAAGAATATTTGGCTGGCAAGTGTAGGGCCAGAAAGGAGGTAAACAGGGCAAAACCTGAGTCTCAGAGAGCTTTACGGGATAGTCATAATAGTCTAGAAAGGAAGATTGTGGTATTTAAGGCAGCAAATTGGATGGAGATAGAAAACAGGAATATTGTAAATGAGCAGTACTTTAAGAGTGATGAGGGAATGATAGTGGTGGACAGTGATATTAAAGATGCTTGGAGCATTATTACTGGATGCCGAATGAGGAGTTTGACTGGAACAGCAAATGTTAGGGGTCAACAGATTCATTATTTTGACCTTGGCCTTTAATTGATGCTGCTGCTTTGAACAGGGCAGTCTGCAGGATGCAGTTTTGGAAGGTGGTGGGTGTGTCTGGGTAGACTGCTGAAATGTTGAAGGCCTCAGGATGTATAGGACTAATTTAGTTACAGACTAATAAATTTGATTATGTATGAGTGTGATGCTCCAAAACTTGCCGAAGAGCATGTTTGTAAATGTGTATAAGGGAAAGGATGATACCCTGGAAAGAGGGCATCATAGATACATAAAACTTTAGGACCAGATAATGAAGGTAATGGCGAGACTCCTGGAGGGCATGATAAGGGAAGGAGTGAGTATTAACCTGCAGACGCCAGGCAATATTTAACGAAGTCATCATCTCACTACGGGAAATTTTTCAAAAATGCCAAAAAATTGCTTGTTTCAAAACCTTGCTGTCTCGGAAACTGTAGCATTTAGGGAAATGAGTTAATGACCATTTTACTCATCAACTCTTCCTCTCACAAAGGAAAGTATCCCCATGTCTCTAGGTCATTGTGTTGATGAGTAATGATGTGGAGAAGAGAACTAATTTTCACTGCGAGAGCAGTATGAGAACAGGATGTGTTTGTGCATCTGCCCGTAGCGCTGACTATGGCTTTGCTCTCAGCGTGATAACTTACTCCACCACTAAATAAACTAGACATTTTTACATCCAAAGCATGCCTTATGGCACCCTCACCGAACTCTTTTCTAGTATCCTTGATAAGAGGCTTGGCAGGGGTGGATGATGCGGTTGACTAAAGACGGCACAGATGGAATTAGACAAAGAGGAACCTGAAGAAAGCATTGTACATCTGGCAAAGGCAAGGGACAGGCTGACTCTTGCCTGTGTGTTATAGAGGGACTCCCCCCTTTGGTGGTGAGATGAAATGGTGACCAGTTCAAACAGTGGGGGGAAGACACGTGTGTATAGCCACTACCCAGCGGCCCCGTAGCAGCCCAGTTGTGACATGTATATGCGTTACCCAGCTGATGAGGGTTAATGAGGTGCAGTTTGGGTACTCCAGGCAGAGGGACCACTGATGCAGTATTCGTTGTCTGTCAGATTCAGGAAAAATACCTAGGAAAGAAGAGGGACCTGTACTTTGCCATTGTTGATTTGGAGAAGACCTTTTGACAGAGTTCCTGGGAAGGTGGTGAGGTTGGTAATGAGAAGGCTTGGGATCAAAGAGTGGTTGGTCAGAGTGGTTATGGCTATGTACAAGGGTGCTCTCACCTAGGTGAGAGTGAACAAAGATTTGAGTGGTGAGTTTTCTGTTTATGTTGGCATGTATGAGGGGTCAGTCTTGAGCCCCATATTGTTTACCATGGTTCTTGAAGTTCTCTCACATGACTTCAGAACGGACATTCTGATGACATGGTGTTGATTGCAGAGAATGAATGGGAGGCAGAGGAAAGATTTAGGAAGTGGAGAGATGGAATGGGGTACATAGTACAAGGGTTTGAGTAGGCTCAACAGATACAATAATGATTACATTTATTTGTAGCACATCCATGATTGAGAGACTTGGGGGATTTCAATTGAAGAGTTGAAAGGAGGGACAGGACTTGAATGTACAGTCAAGATTCACTGTATAACCCATCCCTTCCGGCAGATGTTCCTGCGAACCCTTCCCACAGCCAGGCATTCCCAAGAAAAATCATGAAAATCACTATTTTTAAACCTTCATATCTCAGTTAATAATTAGCCAGATATAAAAAAACAAGGTGTCATAATACTCATCAATCCTTCGACTTCAAGCTGATTGCATCAGATGGTCTGTGAAGTGCATGTAGGGAGAGAGTGAATGGGGAATGGGGACAATTTTTGTTGTTTTTTTGCCGGTGTCCGTATGCGTGGCAGAGGTTTGGTAACACAACTAAGGCTTAGACTAACCCTCCACTATAATAACACTTTGATAAACTTCCAGAAGACCAAAATCCACCACAAACACTATATACGCGAAAAATTTTCCATAATCAGTCTTACTTGGTGCTGGGAGGCCGGTAACCATAGCAGCGACCTTGAGGCAGGCTTCCTGCTTGCCTCGCCACCACCTTGCCTTACAGGCGGACAGACACTTGTGCTCTCTCTCTCTCTCTCTCTCTCTCTCTCTCTCTCTCTCTCTCTCTCTCTCTCTCTCTCTCACACACACGCACACACACACACACACACACACACACATACACACAGATGTATGTTTGGTTTGCATTGTCACTCGATTCTGGCACCGCTGTGCGACTAGAAGTCTGAGTATTACAGCTACCACAAATAATACTATTAATACTTCTACCACTNCTACTACTACTACTACTACTACTACTACTACTACTACAGCTATTGCTGTACTACTACTACAACAACTACTACAACTACCACTACTACTACAAATAATA
>JAGKTI010040137.1:0-10454 GCA_018397915.1 Birgus latro
GTCCCACGGGACCGCAAGCCAACTCTCTACCGATCGAGCTACCGCCTCCCCTAAAGTTGCAATGCAAGTGGTAACTTCCACCTTGATCGCAGCAGGGCGTGACGTGGGGGAACTCACGTTGTCTGTCGGATCTCTCCACTCTGTTCAGAAGGAATCAAGGACTGAGATTGCTGAAAAGATCAAAAATTAATTCTAGCCACAAACACACTTGATTCTCCATTTTGATGGAAAGCTCTTGCCCAACATCGATGGTAGCGGCCGCAGTGATCGCCTGGCGATTGTTGTTACAGGGGTTGGTACAGAGAAAATCCTGGAGATCCCCGAGATCCCTGCTGGAACAGGCAAAGCAATGGGAGCTGCAATGCTAAGGACTCTAAATGAATGGCAGGAAGTGAGGCCCTGGATTGCAGGGCTCTGTTTTCATACTACAGCGTCTAACACCGGGGTTCACAGTGGAGCTTACTTTCTCACAAAGAGGTCTCCAAGTCCTGCTGTTGTTCTTGGCATGCAGACACCACATGCATGAACTCATAATGGCAGGGATCTTTGACCTGTTTTACTCTTCTTCTGATCCTGAAATTCCTCTCTTCTTCTGATCCTGAAATTCCTCTCTTCGGTCGATTCAGAGAGTTTTGGAACAAAATTGACACAGAGCAATCCCTACGATGATGACCTAGATGAAAAATCTCATTCGTGGATTGCCAACAGAGCCGAGGACATCGAACACTTCATACCCAGCCACATGGATTGTGCGCAACCTCATAATGACTACTTTGAGCACCTCCAGCTGTCTTTGGCTTTCCTCGGCAAGAAGCCAGCACGGATGGCTTTTCACCATCCAGGTGCCTATCACAGAGCACTTTGGATGGCCAAACCTTTATTGCCTCAAGATCTTCCTTTTCAGAAATCAACTGAAGGATGCAGCCTCCTTCTCCTTCACATGGCATCAAAAGGAGGCCATCAAATGCAACTGTGTCTTCCTCATCACCATATACAGTATGTGATGCACTGGTTTGAAGCTCCATATGCTGTTGACGCTCCAGTCAATGACCTCAGTCTCCTGAAGAAGATTGAATAATTCAGAGGTGGAGCCCATTGCAGCAAAGAAGGCACTGGACAAAGTGTAAAGCCACCTCTGGTGCCTCAGTGAGGACCTGGCTTCACAAGCATGTATTCTGACAAAGTCTCTGCTGAGGAAAAGCAGGAAATGCTGAAAAATATGACCACAGCACTGCTGAGGAAGAAGGGTCTGCACCGTTTGAACATGAAGACGATTGATAAGGCATCAGATCTGAGAATCTCTAAGTTTTTCACCCAGAAGGCAAAAAACCTCTTCCAGTGTTTGAAACTGGATACTCTGACAAGCATCAATGACCTCTGCCCCATTCCTGATGTCATGGCCCTCCTCAGAGTGGTCAGTGACGCTGGTGAGAGGGCAGTCAGTCTGGCAATGGACTACAACAGTGGTCTGACGAAGAATGAAGAAGAATGACAGCTCATCTCCCATGTTGTGCAGCACCACAGAACTCTCTACGACTCGACCAAAAAATCCCCCATGTTATAAACTGATTATGCTTGTTGTATAGCTCAGAAATATTGTTTCTTTTTGTATCACATTGTTTATTTTTTACCTTTCTACACCATACCCTTCACGTACTCAGATTAGTTAGATTTACAGAATGCAGGGGCAGTGAGGCATGACTTTGCATTGATAAAAACCATAAATTTTTGCTTCAATGTTTTGTTTGTTAAGTGGAATTGATTGCATACTTTGCCCACCTAAATATCCAACCTTTTTTTTTTTCTCCCCTATAAGTGCTGAACATTTAATGCCCTCATTGCCCAGAGGAAAAACAGGGATCCTCTCTTTGGCTGAGTGGTAATGTGTGTGTGTATGAAGCGCGGGGGCCTGAGATCGAATCTCGGCCAGGACAGTGATTAATATAAGATTCATTTCAGTTATTACGTTGGTTGGCAGCAGTATGGGACGTGAGGCAGGGCTTGGTTGGCAATTTGATGCTGTTCCATGGTTAACTGACAGCGTCCTTGTCCTTATATCCTGGGGACGGGCTGTTCGGTGTGGTCCACAGCCTCCCCAAGATGGCCTCCGATTCTGCGACACCTTGTGTGTTTGAAACTCACCAAATTAATCACCAAGGGGAGAAAAGAGGGGTGTAATGAGGTCTGTAAATGCCTACATTGCCAGGAGGTAAAGTGGGGATCCTCTTTTTGGCTCAGTGGTAACGTGTGTCTGTATGAAGCACGACAGCCTGATATCAAATCTCGGCCAGGACAGTGATTAATTTGTTAAGTTCATTTCAATTATTACACCTTGACTACAGAAGGCAGCACCATCATTCCAGGAAAGGGATGAACTATTTACGCTTCCTCCAGTAATCATCAGGCTCTTCTACATTTCTGTCTTTTGGATCATCAGGCTCTTCTACATTTCTGTCTTTTGGTTCTATTACCTTCCAAGATGTACTTTCCTCTCCTAATTTATATACAGTAGTATACTGTACTGTATTACAGGTTGGTGGAAGTTAGTTGTTTGAGTTAATATTAAGAAGACCATGGAACCAATACAGCATCAGACCAGTAACAAGTTAAATTTACACTTTGAGATAGATTTTAATTAAAGAACATATTTTTCTGTTCTTTTTAATTAAAGAACTTTTTTTTCTGTAAGAAGAGTATTGTTATATTGGAATAAATTATATCAGGGATTGGAGGACTAAAACACAGTACCTAAATACTGTATTCCACATGGCAACAGTACAAGGTACTTCAGTGAACCAGATATCTACAGTGTAGAGGTGTAAAAGGATAGGTATTCCAAGAATACTCCATGACTTGGATATTGATAACTTATATTATTATAAATTGTAATGGTAGGTGGGGGTGCTCACCATCCACTCACTCGATGTAGTACTGCTGTCGGGTGACTGCCTTTTCTTCTCTTCCTTCCTTTTTTCCTCCCTTTCTTGTCTGTCTTTCCTTCTTTCCTCTTCCTTCTGTCTGTGTGTGACTTTTCGCTGAGTGACAAGCCAAATGGTTTCCTGTACACCACAAAACCATATACTGTGCTGGGTGGTAACCATATAACCCAACTATGATTACTGGTGGTATAGTGGGTAATTAAGGTGCTCTAACTGGATTGGGGTTTATTGTTCACGTAATGCCACTGAGGGATGAGTGAGGCTGGTCACTCTCATTTTAAAGTCAGGACCAGTTTACCTGGCCCTGGCCTATGATTCTCATGGGGCAACACAGGATTAGATGATATATGTATGTGATTAGGTTATTGATTGCTCTGGCAGGTCACTCTCATCTTAGCTAGCCCCGGGCTCCTACGCTCCTCATGGGGCAACGTAGGATTGGCTAATGGATGGATGGATGGTGCTGTTTCAGCTGATCTTCCTATATGATTGAAGAAGAGGAGGACTACTCATGTACTGTGTCAAAAAAGTCATCATCACTGATTGAAGATTGCCAATGACCAGTCCATCAATCACCATCACTAATCACCTGTCAGTCACCAGTCACCATCAGTCATCTGTCAACCATCAGTCATTAATAACCATCAGTCATCAGATAGTCACCATGAATTACCATAAGTCTCACTAAATTATCTTCAGTTACCACTGACAGTAAATAAAACCCACACTTGTAGATGAAGAATATATTTGCCAAACAGTTTCGACACTGCCACCATCTTCAGTGGTCAAGATAGAGAGAGGGAATGACATATTGACAATACAAGGGCTCTTTTTTATGTGTGTGTGTGTGTGTGTGTGGGAGGGAGGGGTAAAGGTGAGGTGGGGTGGGGTGGATTATAAGCTGGAATGTTCCAAGGGTGAAAGGGGGGGGGGACATCACCAGACAGGTCAGGTGTAATTCCTGTCTAACCTCACCTGTGTCGGTGCGGGAAGGGACATTTTCACCAGGGACGTCATTATAGGATCTAGCTTGTACATGCATTCACTAAGGTTGAAATTCTCGTATTTTTGGATACACGTGGCTTCAATAATCTTTTGTTTCCAAAAGTCATGACTTTTATACAGTAGATGGCTACCTTGCCAGTCAATTCTGTGACTGACTTCACAAACATGATTAAATATTGCATTATTAAAATTACATGTTTTTATGGCATACTTGTGTTCCTTAATCCGTGTTTCCAAACTTCGACCTGTTTCTCCTATGTAAACCAGTTCACAATCTTTGCAAGGAATTTTATATATGCCTGCTTCTGAATATGCTGTACATTTGTTCTTTACCAACATTGATCTGATGGTGGAAGTATACCTAAATGCTGTATTTACATCACTGCTGTAACCTGTTGACTTTAACATGGAAAGTGAGGAAGCATTTCTTTTCTGTGGTGGGGTTTTCAGGTACGTAGTAAGATTGCCTAGCTTTAAGGTATGCTTTTTTAATGAACCATTTGGGATACCTTAAGTTTTGGAAGATTTCCCAAATGAGATTATTTTCTTGTACTGTATATGTTCTGGACTGCAAATTCTAAGGGCTCTAAGGATCATTGATGAGATAACAGACAATTTTTTGGTAGACTGGTGATATGAAAAATAATGAATGAACAAGTTACAACTGGTTGGTTTATACACCTTAAAGCTAAATGAATGATTTTTCTTCATCACCAATCCATCAAGAAAAGGAAGAACACCCTCATTCTCCCACTCATCTTTAAATTTAATGGAAGGAACAAGATTATTTAGTTGTGTGAAAAACTCGTCAAAATTATCAAGTGCTGAAGGCGAAAATGAAAATGTCATCAACATAACGAAACCAAATGAGTTGAGGGGGAGAAACTCGTGGCAGTAGTTCCGTTTCATAATACTCCATATATAAATTGCTTACAGGGTGACAATGGAGAACCCATCCCCATACCAAAATGTTGCAAGTAGAAGTTGTTGTAAAATGAAAAAGCATTGGATGTCACACATGATTTTACAAGTTCTATGAAATGGTCAGCTGGCATACCCAAGTCAAGATCACATTCTGGCAATTTGTTAGCTAGAAATTCCAAAACATCATTAATGGGAACTTTGGTAAACAATGAATCAACATCAAAGCTAACCATTTTACCAGAGAAAAGGTCAAGTGATTTAGTTTTCTCAATAAAATTCGAAGTTCTTTACTTGTGCTGAGGATACTGTACCTACTACAGGGGCTAATTTATTGGCAAGGAACTGTGATAACTTATACGTAAAACACCCACACTGTGAATTTATGGGACGCAATGGAATATTAGGTTTATGGGTCTTTGGTAATCCATATATATATAGTAATTTAGGGTTGATCTGAATGGCAGTGTCCACCGAAACCGTTTGGTAAATATATTCTTCGTCTACAAGTGTGGGTTTTATTTAAACCGTTTGGTAAATATATTCTTCGTCTACAAGTGTGGGTTTTATTTACCGTCTTTGATTATCATGCAAGAGTGATTCATCCAGCCATTCACTCACCACTATTCACATTCAGTAATCATCAGTCAGCAAGCAGTCAGCATCAGTCACCAGGTACTCATGTGGTGAGCCGTGAAGCAGTTGTGGGAATCAACCACTAATAAATGTCCTCTGCATTTTCAGCATACTGTACTTTGCCTAGCCTCTAGCACGGATTTGTGGGTAGTAAGTCGGCCAGTGAATTTTGGACCAAGTTTTTCTGCTGTTATAGTGAGTAAAAATATTTCGAGCTGCGATTACTGTAGAGCAGTGGTACTCAGTTGGCGGATTGCGGTCCAAATCCGGACTGCGGTGAGCTTTTGTGTGGACCCCTGCACCTTCCTGTATCCAAAACGGGGAGAAAACATAAGGAAATAAGTAAATAATTTGCCTTTAACATGGATCAGCAGTTAATAGTAGTTTTTAATTTTACTCTGTATTTCGCTTCAGAATCACCAATGATCACCTTCATCATAACTCTAGCTGTCACATCATTTGTACCAGCATTCAGGGAATCAGCAAGAAGGAATAAAGGTCACTTTTCGTATTAATAGAGTAATGATAATTCAGTCACTCAGTGACAGGCCTGTATAAGTAATATTTACATTTACAGTCCAAGTGAGAACTGATCTTCCTCCCCTCAACAAAGAGAGATAGATGTTTTAAAAATTCAACCTGTACTATACTTACATACATTATGTAATATTTTGTGTGAGAGATATACAGGGTGAAGTCTGAGTCACAGAGACTTTTACTTGATGATATAAATCATGGAGGAAGGAAAAATATGATTTTTAGGGTGGCAAATCAGGTGAAGAGGGATAATCGGGATATTGTATGTGAGCAGTGTGTGAAGAATGATGAAGGAAGGGTAGTGGTGAACAGTGGGGTTATTAAAGATGCATGGAGAGAGCATTATAGCCGGTTGTTGAATGAGGAGTTTGACTGCGATAGGGAAGGTTTGGAGCCAGCAGATCCAGTGTTTGGCCCTTGGCCTTTGATTGATGCTGCTACTGTGAGTGAGGCAATATGCAGGATGCGGATGGGGAAGGCGGCAGGTGTGTCTGGGTTGACTGCCAAATGTTGAAGGCCTCAGGAGATACTGGGGTGAGGTTAGTCACTGACCTGATAAATATGATTATACTGTATATGAGTGTGTTGTCACAGATGATTGGCTGAAGAGTGTAATTGTAAATGTGTACAAAGGGAAGGGTGATGCCCTGGAAAGGGGAAATTACAGAGGTATAAAGCTCTTAGATCAGATAATGAAAGTAATGGAGAGAGTTCTAGAAGGTATGATTAGAGAAAGAGTGAATATCGATGAGATGCAGTTTGGGTTTATGCCAGGCAGGGGGACCACTGTTGCCATATTCATTGTTCGACGGCTTCAGGAAAAATATGTTGGAAAGAAAAGGGAATTGTATTTTGTTTTTGTTGATTTGGAAAAGGCCTTTGACAGAGTCCCTAGAGAGGTGCTGAAGTGGGCAATGAGAAAGCTAGGGTTGGAAGAGTGGCTGGTTAGGGTAGTTATGGCCATGTACATGGGTGCTCGCACCCAGGTAAGAGTGAATGGAGTTTTGAGTTATGAGTTTTCCGTGAATGTTGGTGTGCATCAGGGGTCAATTTTGAGTCCCTTGTTGTTTATCATGGTACTTGAAGCCCTCTCACATGACTTCAGAGATGGACTCCCATGGGAGATGTTGTTTGCTGATGATTTGGTGTTGATTCCAGAGAATGAAAAGGAGGTGGAGGAAAGATTTAAGAAGTAGAGAGATGGTATGGGGCACAAGGGCTTAAGGGTAAATGTAGATAAAACAAAAGTGATGATATGTAGGGTTGGTGGCTGTACAATCAGAGGAGAGAGAGAAAGTGGCCATGTGCAGTTAGCCACAAAGGTGTGGGAAGTAATTCCATCTTGTCTAGTGTTTGTGATAAATGGGTGCACAAGAGATGTAGTGGTATTAGAGGCAGACTGCAAGATAATGCTGTTTTTATGTGTGCAGCATGTCGGGGGGAGCAGGTGGAGATTGTTAGGCATAAAAGGATTGAAAATGCTGTTTTTATGTGTGCGGCATGTCGGGGAGAGCAGGTGGAGATTGTTAGGCATAAAAGGATTGAACTTGCTGGTGAGTCTCTTGAGTGTGTGGAAGAGTTTTGCTTTTTGGGAGAAATGTTATGTGCCGGAGGTGGGGCTGGAGTTAGCTCGGTTGCTAGGGTGAGAAGTGGTTGGAAGAAGTTCAAGGAGCTGTTGGCTCTTCTGACATTGAGAGGACTCGCCTTATGTGCTTAGGGGTCTTTGTATGCAGCATGTGTTAGGAGTGTGATGCTATATGGTAGTGAGACCTGGGCAGTAAAGGAAGAGGACATTCACAGGTTTAAACGTACAGAAATGACAGTGATTAGGTGGATGTGCAGTGCTTCCCTGCATGCAAGTCCTGGGGGGGCTGGGTTTACAATGGAAGAGTTGAGAGGTAGGATGGGACTGGAGTGTATTGGTGTTGTGATGAGGAGAGGAAGGCTGAGGTGGTTTGGACATGTGGAGAGGATGGGGGATGATAATTGGGTACAGAGGGTGAGAAGAGTTAATATTGGGGGAGGGGTTGGGAGGGGTAGACTGAGAAAGACATGGGATGAGATCATTAAGCATGACTTAAGGGTTATGGGACTGAACAGGGAGGCTGCCGTAGATCGAGCAGCATGGAGAGCTGCCATTAGGTGACCAAGGCCAACACATGCAAGCATGTTGGAGCCTTCAGAAACGAAAATGACGTTACAGAAAAATATGGAATATCTTTTTCAGTCACTCTCCATCCTTCTAGAAGAACAGTTGAATTTTGACCCTCCGAATATGCTTACCAAGACCTGCAGTGTTTTACTGTTATTTTTTTTTTCCATTTCTTTTTCTCCCAGGAGCCCTATTCAGCTAGTGGAATGGATGGTTACTTCTAGCCTAAATGTACATTCAGTGATTTTTATTTTACTGTATTTTTTTTTTTTTTTTTTTAGAGAGAGAGAATTGAATTTTGTAGTTTATTTTCATCAACATTTTGAGGTAAAAAAAATCCATGTAGCTTGAAGATGTTGAAATGTGTGCTCTTATCTGTTTCTTATTACCACATTTGAACTAAAGACTTTCATACAGACCCGTGCCATGTAGGATACTGTGTGTGTGGACCTTCACACATAGTAACTGAGTACCCCTGCTGTAGAGGGTATGGGAACTCTTTGGGGGTGACATAACTAATTGAAATGTGAATACTGCTTACCATGAATGTTGAGTTCCTTTTGTTTGAAGTTCACCATCAGGGAAGCTCTTGATATCTGTATGGGTACCAGGAAATATCTGACCCCATATGGAAATAAGATACCTCAGAGGGCAGTTAAAAGGGCAGGCCTAATCAACTTGCTGAAGAAACTTTGCAAATATAAAAAAGTGAAGACAGAGCTAAGTAGCTGACTGATATATTTGTCATGCATTGGTCATAACTACAGACTTGTCAGGGGTGTTTGGCCAGACTGCCTAGGGAACAACTACTACTACAGACTTAACTGTGGGTTGAGATTGAATGTGTCATTGACTCAGTCTTCAGGCAAATATATGAAGATTTGAATGGCTGATCATGTTTTCAACCCTTGGCAGGCTGATTCTTGTAGGTTACCTCCCCTGAGTCACTGTTTTATAACCAATATAAATTCTGCCTCATATGAGGTGTGCAGCTTGGCCCATGAAGACCTTCATTGTGATTCATATGAGGTGTGCAGCTTGGTGTTGGGTATTATACCAGACAGTGAATCAGGAAAAAATGTAGAGAATATTGGTGGTGATGTCAGAAACCATTAAAGAATTGGAAAATACCAATATTAAAGAAAGAACTTATTGTGTCATTGATGTTTCAAAGCACGTCTAAGGTGCTCCACAAAATGCACATAACATTAATAGCTGCTAAAGACTTTATACACCCCAACTCCATTATCAGATGGAATGCAGATCAGATGGCAATTTTTCAGATACCAGGACAATTGTAACTAGCATTTAAAGGGGTTATTTTTTAGACCAATGTGCAAACCCGCATTAGAGAGAGAGATTCCTAGACATCCTCCAATGCCCTACTAGACTACTGTCCTTCACTGTATCAACTATGGGTATGATAGAGTGTAAGAGAGATGGAGTAGAAGTAAGACAATAAAACCCCCAAAGAAGTGTAGCTAACCTAAAGTAGTGCAGGATCTTAGGTGAGTTTTCATCATGGGTGCCCCCCAAGGCAGGGGGACAGGTGATGTCCCTGGGCACCCACTCACTCACTCATCCTCAAGAACACTCGCATCAGGTGAGGGAGAACTCTTCCTTGGGAGCTTCACCTTCCCTTTGCCAGGGGCAGCACTCTGAGCACCATGCTTTCCACTAGGTATAGCACCTTAGGCAAATATTTGCACACACACACACACACACACACAATGTAAACATTGGGGAACCGGAATTCCCAGGATTTGACAGTGAAACAAATGTAATGGATCTGGTTAAAACATTATGAGAATTAGTGGTCTAGAAAAGAAAGTGGAAGATCTAGTATCAAGAAACATGCCTGAAAAAAACGAAAATACTGTAGAGTTTGATACAGGCCAATGAGACAGCTAACCAGGAGATCGAGAATTTGAAACGAGAAAATATTGAATTACGGAGAAAACTAGAAGAGAGCAGTAACAAAACAGAGAAGGTAAGTAGTGTGTTAGAAGAGCAAAAGGCAAAGTGGGCACATGTGGAAGAAGAACAGAAAGAAGTGGTCAGTTTAAGGGAAATTACTCAGGAAGAAAGGGAAATGAACAAGAAAAAAAATGGAAGAAAATGTAGTGAAAATATTGAAGAAAAAAGAGAAAATAGTGAGAGAACCAGTAGAAAGGAACAGATGTGTGAAAATATTTGGAAACAGGGAGGAAGAAGAAAAAGTTAGGTCTGTGAGACTCGAGAGAGACTCAAATCAGGTGAGGCAA
>JAGKTI010040138.1:0-10454 GCA_018397915.1 Birgus latro
CTGTGTTAGGCCTGGCGTGACTCGTGGCCGACGCTGAGAGGGCACAGTTAGAGATGGTTTCCTGGTGGCTTGTGGCCTGCACTGTGTTAGGCCTGGCGTGACTCGTGGCCGACGCTGAGAGGGCACAGGAGGTGAGCTCTGGGACGGCTATGGCATGTGCCGATGAGCTGAGGTTACTAGCAGCTGAGGGACGGGCTATGGCCGATCCTGCCTCATGCCCAGTACGGCTTGTGGCCGGTACCGCGGTGCCGCTCTGGGGGGAACGCCGACAGGAGACGGACGACTGCTGGCCAGTCCTGCCTGACCGACACGCGTCCGTGTCGCGGCCCTGTGGCGGGGAAACAGCTGGGGAACGGACAATGGCCTGTTCTGCCCCGTACCAGGTACGACAATGGCCGGTACCGCGGCGCTGCGTGGAGTTGTAAACTCCACCCCCTTACCTGCAGAGCTGTGCTCCGGCCGGAGACGAGGTGCCGGCGACTGCTACCTTTCCGGGCCCTCACCTGGGCACAAAAGGGGCGCCGTGAAGTTGAACAGGTAGGCCGTTCCTGCTCCCAGCCGCGCTGCGCTGGCGGTAATCCCCCGGTGATCTGGGGGGGGTTGGGGAGCTGGTGTCGTCTGCCCCGCTCGCCGTGTGGTTGGCGGCTCCAACCCCTAACTCCTGTATTTGAGAATTTTTTCCCTTAGTCCTAAAATATTGGGTGGTATAGTAATGGAAACTTCTAAACTAACAAACCGTGGACTAAATCACCACTGTTCAAGTAGTTTTCATACTGCATCTTTTCACTGCATATCTCGTGTTATCATCTTACTATCCCCACACGAGTATATTGAAGACTTTTTGAGGTTGAAATGCCAGATACAGATTTCAATAATCCCTCCTAATCAGGCTGAAAACAGTGATCTGACTTTAAGTAGAACTCAAGAGGAAATGCATTCTCCAAGTAAAGTAATGAAGAGAGACTTTGAAAAGGAAGAATTTAAAAGGAAAGGAAAGGTGAGATGTTGTACAGCCGTTGTTTAATCCTTTTATCGTCCATATTTCTTTCTGCTGAATAAATATCTCCTGGTTTGAGCCTAATGAACCATTATTTATGTCCTTACTCGCAGGAGTGGTTCATTAGCGTGAAGGACATGAAGTTGTTTATTTGTATATCATATTTTTAGTTTTTTATATTACCAGTCAGTTTAAAGGCAATATGGCAACCGAATCTGAAGGAGCAAAAACGTGTAGATGGTTTTTCATGTGACGAGGCACCAGGATTCCAGAGGACTGAATGATGTACGAATGATTATGTGGCCCATTCTGCTGGGCATGCTATTCATTATTCTTCCAGTATCGAATATTCAGTCCTTATATATCCTACCTTATGCTGTTTCTAGGTGGGGAAAGTGTCTGGGTGAATTGTTACTTTTTACTATATTGTGTTTATTTCAGGAGTGCTCATATTGGTGTCCCTCTGAACATCAAGCTGCTAATATCACGGAACTTTGCTAAACTCGACGGCACTTCCCCCTTGTATTTAGGCAAGGAAAAGCTGGTACAGGTTTCGTTAGTCTGGCCAGTGCCTCATGATGCCCCCTACACACCTCAGATTGATAAATGTCTGAGGATTATATCGCAGGTGGGTAATAGAATTTAATCTTTTGGCTTATTGTTTTTCACAGGCAATCACTCCTTATCTGAGTATCAGTGACTGAAGATTGCAATATTTTTAAAGATATCATTGTAGTAAAGACGTTATTTATTTCACAAGGATGATGTCTTACATATTCTATTTTTGCAACCTTCTAGCACTTTTATCCAGTTGCTGATAAATCCATCGTGGTGAACGAGTCATCACTAATGCCAAGTCTTCAATGAGTTATATCCTGAGATGAATAAAAATTTCTGTAGATGACAAGAGAATTGAACTGAAATATTGGAAATATAAACTGTGGCGCTGCAAGAGCTCGATTATGTGATGCGGAATAAACGTTAAAAGCTGTGTACTAAAACAAAATCGATACCTCTAACAAAGAAAAAATGGCAACACAGTAAGTCAGTCATGAATCAGCTATAAAAGGTGTAAGAAGTTCACATCCTTAACCCATTAGCTCCCAGAGTTCTTCTGCAAAGGATTTTGCTGGCAGGGTACAAAGCATACTGTCCTCCGCCTATTGGCTCATAGTCGCGAAGCTCATAGGTCCCCCTACCCCAGGGTTCCATTCTTTATTAAATTTTGAAATGGCCCACCTCCGGCCTATATTGAGGACACTGGGCGCAAATGGGTTAAGAAAAAAGTACCAATCAGATAGCCAGAGGCTCCTCCAACTATGAAGACCAGAGAGTAAGCATCACCCGTCCTGCCATGCCTATGAAGAAACCTCCACCGCAGATCCCCCTGACTGGGACACAGGACTAGCNACAGTTGAGCCCCACCACACATTAGGAACCCATGATTAAGCCATGATTGCCCAATGCATAACTTGGCAACAGCCACCTCCAGTCACAAAGACATGGAGGAGAGAACCCTCTGCTCTACCACCCTCTGAAAAACATCCCCTAATTTATTATTAACAACAGCATCCCACAGGCTCTGCCAGCAATTAAGAATCACATACTTCAAGTATGGCCTCATATCAGAAACAGGAAGGGGGTAGTTGGCGGGGGTCATCAAGAAGAAATGGATTTTGCAAATGTATCTTCCATCCCATTGCCGTCCACACCGACATGGGCATGAACCCTTGCCGCACTCGAGACAGGCAAGGTGAGGGGATGAGCTGAATTAAACTCTGATGTAAAAATAGTGAAATTTAGAAGAATTCCTACCCTTACAAAATCTAAGAATTTCACCCCAGCCCCGACACAAGTGTCTAACCCTGAACCATCTGTATATACAAGGACGGTTTCTCTGTGAACTGACGAATGTTCCTAAACAGCTGATGGAGAGTCCAAGAAGATGCAGAAGACTTCGTAACCTCAGAATCCATGCACACCTGCTCCTTAGAAAGGTATCATGGAGCGATTCTTCGGAGCTGGACAGGGCAGACACACTGCATAGAAGCCTACATTTATCATAATCGGCCTGACCCAGTATGCATGCAAAGGAATGTGGAGTAGTGCGAGGATGAGAAACGATTAGTGTGTCACTCTGAACCATCTTTATATACAGGGAGGGGTGCCTCTGTGAATGGAAGAATGTTCCAAAAACAGCTGACGGCTGGTGAAGCGCCAGAGAAGAGAGAGAGGATTTAGTATCCTAAAAATCCCTGCACACCCGCCTCTCAGGAAGGTACCACGGTGCAATTCTGTGTAACTGAGTGTGGCAGAAAGGCTATGAAGAGAGACCTAAATCCCCCATAATCTGCCTGACCCCTTACCCAAAGGAATGTAGAGTGTGAGGATGAGAAACATGACACTGAAAAAATGACTGCCATGATACACAAACAGCAATAAATGACTCTGGACTATATCTTACACGATTCCAGTAACAAATGATTAGCGACTTGTGTAGATAAAAGGAAAGAACACCAGCCTTCACAATCTAGGAATCGGGTAGGATATGAAAGCACCAGTGGCAAGGCACAAAACTATGTGATGCAAAGGACTGAGGACAGTAAGCTGCGGTACAGCAGAGGAGTAGACCTCACAACCATAGGCAAGGCTTCATACAAGGGAAAGATTGTCCTCTGATCAGCACCCCACGAGGTGTGAGCTATAGAGACAGTACCTTCAAGAAATTCATTCCTTGCATACATGGCGCACAGAGAAATTTCAAATGTAACACTCAAGTAACCTGACACTCAAACGTTAAGCCAAGAGACTTAGTCTTCTCCATGCACTGTATCAGGCACCAGCCTCTTTAATTTATAAAAATGGATAGTTACACTCATGCTTGAAGAAAAATAGAAATCTCTCCAGTCTGCCCAGCTGGCGACGCTTTCCAGCATCAGCTGCATCCTCCTCTCAAGAGCACACATCTAGGAAACATTAAACCATATCACAATGTCATCCACATAAAAGGAAGAAAACACCCTGTGTGGCAGGGAATCAAGTATGTCACTGATTGGAACAGCAAGTAAAAGAACACATAGCACACTCCTCTGTGGAACACCTTCCACTTGAACTCGTAGGACAGAGTGAGGAGAGTACACGGACCTGAAACCTGCATTTTAGCTAGAAGCTTTAAGGAACAATGGCAGGTGGCCATGCAGCCCCAAACTGTGAAGTTAAGTCAGAATGCCATGGTGCCATGCCGTATCATATGCCTTTTCAAGGTCAAGGAACAAAGCTACAAGATGTTGTCCAGATGCAAAAGCATCAGAGAGTGCTGATTCAGATCCGATGAGGTAGTCCAATGTACATCACTCTCATCCAACGAAACCCTCTTTGTCACAGAGAGAAGAAACATCTTTAATTGCTGAACTAGTCTGCCGCTAACCTTCTTCTCAAGCAGTAACCATACACAAGATGTCAAAGAAATGGGAGGATAGACTCATTAAAATATTTTTCAAGTGGCTTAGGAAATGGAAGAACCATACCCATCCCCCAGTTAGTGGATACTTTATCTTCATCCATTATTCTGTTGTAATTTATTAATGAAAACAGAGTATCGTACGGCAAATGGTAAATCATAGCATGAGGAATGTCATTACGCCCAGGAGCAGCGTCATTACACTGCTGGAGAGCAGCCTTCAGTTAACAGACGGCAAAGAAAACATAAGGATCCAATTCAGTATACAGAAATAAAATATCTGACCTTTCCTGTCGATGCCGGAATAAGCTAAATGGCTTGGAGGGATCTGAACGAAAAACTTTGTAAAAATGCTCTGCCAGGGCTGAACCTACTTCAAAGGAATTGGGTAAAGAAGATCTCTGAAGTTTAAGCACCAAGGAAGGAGAAGGTGATAACTTATCCGTTATCATCAAAACCTTCCAGACCAATAGTAAAGGAGTGGATAAGGTGGCTGAGGAGACAGGTTCTCCACAAAGTTTGACGCGAGTTCTTCAGAACCCACTGATAACAGGCATGAACTTTCTTAAACTGAATCTGATGGAAGACATTTTTATTTTCCTAAGGTTCCTACAGGCAGCTTTGTGGACACACCTACCTAACGCACACTCCTCATCCACCAAAGCTCTGGTCACCTGCAAAACTTTCCAGACGTTTGTGGAATAGAAGAAAGGCTAGCCTGATAGTAGTTGTGAAATACTGTTCCTCATCATCAGCCCACTGAAAGTTGGGAACACGGGTCAAGACTACAGTGTTCTGCAAACTCTTCCCAGTCAGCCGAACCCAAACACTAGGGAGAGACACGCTTCACCAGCACAGAGTTGCACGCTTTAACCACAATAGGGTAATGATCAATACTATTCAAGTCAGACAAAATTTCACATGAAAAGTTCAACGAAGAATCACGGGAGACCAATGTAAGATCAATAACAGACAGAGTACCAGTTTGTACCACTGGACAAATGTATTCTTAGACATCTCAGATTTTCCTCTCCCAGATTTCATCTGGTAACACTGACTCCATGTCCAGATGTACGATGTCCTATGTTCCCCGCCTTATTTTCCCTTCACATATTTAGACTATTTCTAGCTATTTACTTACCTTGGGACGATAATCTATGAATATTGCAATTAATCCCTCCAGTCAGCCAAATGTTTATTTACTCTGATATTACTTTTATGTGTTAAGAGAACTGGTCTCTCCTCCCCCTCCTTCCCTCCATCTCTCTCTCTCACACTTCCTCTCTCCCACTCCCCATTGCCTCTCCTTATCCTCCCCTCCTTTCTCTCACTCTCCCTTCCTCGTTCCCCTAATTCCCCCTCCCTTCCATCCCCCTTCTCTCTCTCTCTCTCTCTCTCTCTCTCTCTCTCTCTCTCTCTCTCTCTCTCTCATATACTTCCAGATATTTACGTGACTTGAGTCAATCTTCTTGTCGTCTATTATGGCATTATCGATGAGTAGTTTTTTTTAATACCCCCCAGCCAGCCAATAACTTATCTTGGGTATTTGTTCTTATATTCTGATATTGATTAGTTGGATTCGTGGCTCGTGCCGGTAACCAGTATTCATGGGATGGACTCTGCATTTAAAGGTCGGTTCACACGAACTGAATCGAGGCCGTTTTTTTTTTTTTTTTTCCCGTCGATTTGCGGGAAAAAATAAAATCGATTTCGGCATTTCTCCCGGAAAGTTGTTCACACGTACGGGGACTGCAAAGGCAGGAATGCGGCAAAGGTGTTTACAAAGATAGACCACTGTATCCGTAATTGTGCAACTCTTACTCTTGCACTTTGCCTACTTCAAGATCACAGCCGTGATTCAGTGTGCATCCATACGTGTGCTCGAACAAGTACTGGCAACATGTATGCAACACAGTAACGAACAGGCTGCAAACATGTTGGGAACAGCAGCGTCCAGATCATGTTGGCAACATCATGATGAAGTCTCAGCTGGTATGGACACACTCATCCCATCGCCTCTGCTGCCAGTGTTCGAAGGTGCACTGAAACATGTTAGCATACATCTGTCCAAACACTGCTGCAAACATGTACCCGAACATGTTGCCAACTGCGTTGCAAACATATGTTGGAGGACACGTGCGGACGCACACTTAGCGTGGCTTCAGGAGCCATATGCATAAATTTTCTTCAGCATAAAATAATGTATAAGATTCCTTGTGTATACCTTATCTCTTACTTAAATAATCATATCTTTATACTAATCCAAACTAGAATGAACGTTACAGTGAGAGTAGTAGTATTAATAGTAGTAGTAGTGGCAGTAGTAGTGTAAACTACTAGTAGACTGTAGCACCAGTCGAGCAGGGCAGTACTCCCAAGGTGAATGGAAAGCTGATGACATGGAGAGCTAGAGCTCCTGTTTCATCAGCCCTTGGGATTAGTTCCTGACCATCCCCCTTTGCTGAACTCCTTTAGTGTTTCAGTAACACAGAGGGTAGGCCAGCATGCTCTCCAATACAAGTTTCCCTAACTATCAACACCAAACTAAATGCACATGACACACTACACTTCCTTTTCAAAATTAAAAAAAGAAAAATGACATCTAATAACCAAGCCTTGGAGTCCCGGTGGAGGGGGGGACCATAAATGTCCTCACCATCCTCCCCTCTCCCGGTGACTACTCAACGAGCTGCCTGGAACCACTGTCTGACTCACTTCTTCTTTTCTGCAAAATTCGCGGCCTTTCATCTCATTTCTGCAAAACTCGCGGCCATTCATCTCACTTTTCCTCTGCTGAACACCATCTCTCCTCCTCTAAACCTCACCTCTTCTTAAATGAGTCTCAACTGTCCGAGGCAACTGATAGCAAACCCTTTTCTGTATCCTCATACTTTCTCTATACTCATTTCAAAGCCAAAGGTGGCTGTTGTGTATATGTACGCAACGACTTATCTTGCTCTCATGTTCCTGAACTTGAATCTTCTGAATTCTCTACTCTCTGGCTTCGGCTCTCCTGTCATTCTCTTACTAATTATATCTGCACTGTTTACTTATCTCCTAATTCTGCTATCAGAAATTCTTCGACTATCTTACTTCTACAATGGAACATATCCTATCCACTTCTCCTTTCTCTGAAACCTCCATTCTAGGAGATTTCAATGTTCACCACCATCTTTGGCTCTCACTCCCTTTCACTGATCCACCTGCTGAACAAGTCTACATCTTTTCTATCCTTAATGACCTAGAGCAGCTTGAACAGCACCCTAACTGTAACTCTGACCACCCTGGAGAGAGCTCCAACATACTTGACATCTTCCTTACAACTAATCCTTCTGCTTATGCTGTTAGCCTTTCCTCTCCATTGGGCTCCTCTGATCACAGCCTTATTACCTTAACCTATCCTATTGCTCCAGTACCGCATATGGACCCTTCAAGGAAACGTTAGTTGTGACACTCTGGGGCTCCTGACTGGGAGGTCCTCAGGGAGTACTTCTTTGATTTTCCATGGAATGATTATTGCTTCCATGGCCGGGAGCCATCTGAGTGTGCCTTGCGCATTACGGAGGTTATTCTACCGGGCATGGAAGCACTACATTCCCTTGTTATATCCTTTGACTAATGCAAGAAAGCCTTGGTTTAATTACGCTTGTTCTAATGCTGTCCACCACAAGGAGAGGGCCTATAAAATGTACCAGAGTCAATCCATCCCTGAATCACATCTTTTTTATGTTTCTGCCCGGAATCGTGCTAAGTCTGTTCTTCGCTCTGCTAATAAAAATTTCATCCGTACTAAATGCTCTCAACTCTCCAACTCGAATTCTTCCCGCTTCTTCTGGCACCTTGCCAAAAACTTTTCTTACAACTTTGCCTCATCATCGTTCCCTCCTCTTTTCTACTCTGATGGCTCTGTACATATTACTTCTACTGATAAAGCAGCTCTCTTCACTCAGACTTTCTCCTCCAATTCCACCTTAGACGATTCTAGTGCTGTTCCTCTATCACTTCTGTCTGACTTCCTTATGGCTGACAATAAAATTACTTCAGCTGATGTATTTTCTGCCATCACTGGCCTCAATACTAACTAGGCATATGGTCCTGATGGGGTCCCTCTTGTTGTCCTCAAGAACTGTGCCTCTGTGCTTACACCCTGCCTAGGTAAACGCTTTCGCCTTTGTCTATCAACTTGCACCTTTCCATCTTGCTGGAAGTTTGCTCCCATTCAGCCGGTCACAAAAATGGTGACCAATCCCAACCCTCTATCGCCTAATTGCTTTAACATCTTGTGTTTCAAACGTTTTCGGGTTTATTCTTAACAGAAAAATTTAAAAGCATCTCTCCTATCATAACCTTTCCAACCGTCACTGTGGGTTCTGTCAGGGAAGCTCCACTGACGATCTTCTCCCCTGCTTTTCAAGATCCTGGTCATCTTCCTTTCGGGTCTTTGGCAAAATCTTTGCCATTGCAATTGACATCTGAAAGGCTTTCGATCGAGTCTGGCATAAATCTTAAATTTTCAAACTGTCTTACGGTTTCCATCCTTTTGTCTGTGCCTTCATCTAAATCTTCCTTTCTGGTGGTTCTATTGCTGCTGTTGTAGACGGCCATCGTTCTCTCCAAGACCTTTCAACGGTGGTGCTTCTCAGGGCTCTGTCCTATCACGAACTCTCTTCCTGTTATTCTAAACTGTATATCTAACCCAATCCACTCATACGCTGATGATTCCACCCTTCACCTTTCCATTCGGTTCTCGCAACGTCCATCTCAGCAGTTACTTCAACAAACAAGGGATGAGGCTATGGCACACCTAATGTATGACTTGGCTCGTATCTCTGACTGGGGTAAAAATAATCTTGTTGTTTTTAATGCATCAGAGACTCAGTTCTTACACCTATCAACCCAACAAAATCATCCACAGGAGTACCCTCTAATGTTCAGTTATATCCAGCTTTATCCTGCATCATTCTTAAACATACTTGGGGTTTCATTCTCTCAGGACTTATCTTGGAAAGATTATATTACATATCTTGTAAAATGTGCTTCCAAGAGATTAGGTGTGCTAAGCCGACTCCGTACCTTCTTTACTCCTGCACAGTTGTTGAGTTTATACACGGGTTTTATTCGCCCCTGTGTGGGGTACAACTCTCATGTGTGGGGAGGCTCCCCACTAACAGCTTTTCTCAATATGGTGGAGTCAAAGGCCTATCGTCTCATTAACTCTCCTCCTCTTACTGGCTCCCTTCAACCTGTCTCTTCGCCGCACTGTTGCATCTTCATCTCTTTTCTATCGCTGTTTCAATGGTCACTGCTCCTTTGAACTGTCTGCTTGCATCCCTCCACCTCTACGATGAGCAGGTAGTACCCGTCTAGCAACAAACTCACATCCCTTCTCTGTCCAACTCTCTAATGCAAGAGTTAACCGTTACCCCCAGTCCTTCATTTATGCAATAGGTCAACTGTGGAACTGTCTCCCTCTGTGTGTATTTCCTACTTCATATGATCTTCAGTCGTTCAAATGCAGTGTGTCCAAGCATCTCGAAATGAACGGATCTTGAATTTGGCTCTGTATTGTATTTTGTTTTATTCTTGGAAGGAACGGTTTGCGGGCTCCTGGCCTCTGATTGCTTCTTCTTTGCATTAAAAGAAAAACACACACACAGACAAAAGATGTCATATTCCTCTTCGTTCCCAGAGCTTTGCCGTGTTCGATGTTTCCATTTTAATCGACCTGGCCTCAATCTCCCAATTCCGGCAAAAAAAAAAAAAAAAAAAAACTGACATGTCGGTCCCTCCTTCCCGGCAAAAATAACGGCCGGAATTTCTACCAAGGAGCAAATTCCGGCAAAAAACGGCCGCGATTTTGCTCGTGTGAACCGGCCTTTAGTCCATATCCTTTCCCTCACCCCAGTCTGACGACTCACGCTAGCATTAGCGCAGCCAGGTTGGGATTTGATTTTCCGAGGATCCTGTTCAGCCTTGGTCAGTTGTGAAATAATAATA
>JAGKTI010040139.1:0-10454 GCA_018397915.1 Birgus latro
GGAATACAGTCAGAAGTTCATTTCACTGAAGGCATTATACATTAAATATTTTCAGGGCAATGAGGTGTGTGGGACCAATAGCAGCTCCAGAAACAACAGCAACAGCCCGCACCCGTGGCCGAGGAAGAACAAGAAGAAAGCTCCCTGCAGGTGATTCAAGGTGAACACAACCTGGACAAGAAGAGAAGAGACACCATGTAAAGAGAAGGAAACACTAAGGAATCAAAATATACACGGTTATTTTAGGCCTCAGTTTACAGCTACACAGTACCCTGAGGCACTAGCTTAATAGCAGAGCCATTCACTTTCAGATATCATCCAAGAATCAGGGAAAATTGTTGCAATATTTACGAATACATATGAACATACCGTATGAATTAGATCACCATTTTGTAAACAGCACGATAGTTACCATGCCAATTAGTGCCGATGTTAAGAGAGGATGTGGATCTAATGCTATCTTGGCTGCCGCAAAGTATAGTGTTTTTTTAAGGAAAAAATATCGTTGTTCTCAAACTTTATCAGGCACGAAATTTTCTCAGTAATGTTATAGTATGGAAGTAGCTGTAAACAACATCAAGTCTAGAAAGCGCATACCTCCGAATCCGGACCCATCCCCCCAAATTTAATGCTTTCTTGGCTTATGCCCCACTTTTAAACAAAATTTAATTGAAATTCAATAAAAACTTTTGGAGATATTGTGCGGGATACTTTGGATTCGGTTCCTGATCCGCCCCAGAAATTAATCACTTCTTCCATGGACCGTGGCCCACCCTTCCACAAAATTTCGTCAAAATCCGTTCATAACTTTTTGAGTAATCTAGGATCCGGATCTGGATCCGGATCCTCCCAAAACTAAATCATTTCTTTCTCGGTCCATGACCCACCTTTCCAGAAAATTTAATTCAATTTCTTTGAGAACTTTTGGAGATATTGTGCGGGATACTCAGAGTCCTGATCAGGATTCGGCCCAAAATTTAATATCTTCCTTAGACCATGGCCCACCCTTCCACAAAATTTCATCAAAATCCGTTCATAACTTTTTGAGTAATCCTTATAACAAACAAACCAACACAGGGTAAAACATAACTTCCTTGGCGGAGGCCATAACAAACTACAGTACAATTGCACAAATCCTAAACTCTCTCTCTCTCTCTCTCTCTCTCTCTCTCTCTCTCTCTCTCTCTCATCTAAAGCTTACAAGCCTGGTGTCCTTCTCAACGGCTGTGTCCTCCTGTTCCTGTGATGACTTCTGGTCCTGGTATTCCTTCACATAAACGGCGTACAGGTCATATAGCCACTTGTTGATCAAGCCAGCCTCCACACACCGCCACATCACCGCGTTGAAGTTCTTCTGATAAGGTGCACCCTGAACCAAACAGAAAAATAATCTGAAGGACGTAATCCAATGCACGGTTTCTGTGGGTTTCTACAGAATTTAAAACATGTATATCATATAGTTAGCTGAATTTAGCCATGCATACCTATAAATTTTAATGATAACTCACATACCAGTTCTTTCTGCCTCACTTCCTTCCAGCTGCTGTCAGAATCACCTCACAGTCATAACCAACCTCAACCAAGAAATAGTTCGGTATCCCACCTGCCACTTCCCAAGCAGAATTCATATGTCGCGCCCTCCCTTGATACAGAAATGAAATTTATCTCGGGAATATTATCTTCCGGTATTTAATACTTTGGTAGCGTGAATCATTTAGACACTGACAATGCGCGACTTCGGTCTTCACTATACACCACTATACACAAATACTCAGAACTGGGAACTGGAAGAAGTGAAAAAATGATATGGCTTTTCAGGCTTTAATTATAAAAAAGTATTCACAAGATATTTACATACATAAAAATCATGGGGTATTTTCCCACCTCATTTCACTTCATATAAAGTTCCGTGCTAGAAACCGCACTAAAACATCTACACTCAGTTCACTTTATTACTAACACTATATTAATTAATTAAAGTTCTCATGAAAGTTCTGTGCTTTAAAATCAACCTTATATATTTAATCTTGTAAAAGTTACTAGTGCTGTTATAAATAAAGCACTCCCCCTTATTTACTTATATATGTTAAGTTACACTGTTACATTAGTACAAGATAAACACATTTAAACATTTAAAATCTTCTCTCCTTCCGTTTATAACTAGGAGTCTTTTTACCAGTCCCAGACGACAGACAAATATAATAGCACTGTTCACAAGTTGTGCCCGCGATTACAATAAGCTTGTACTTTTAACTCACTGTTAACGCAAGTGCTTTCATGTCGCCCCTGGAACTCTACTCCCTTTCGGCTACACAGTGACGTCCCTCGCGACGTGTCTTTGCCCCAGGCTACGTCAGGCTGCATCAAGCTGCGTCTTTCCGTCACGGCTTCACCCAAAGCTCTGAATAGCTCTAAGTTTCAGCTGAGCTCCATAACCTATCCTGGCCTCAAGGGTTGCCGATGTTCACCAGCAGGTCACATGGTTGCGAGGTGGGTGATGGCCTCACCCACTCATCCACCGCCCTCATCCACACGTCACCCGCGTGTCATCCACCGTAGAGGCCCAAGCAAAACGCCGCATCAGCATGTGTTCCCACGGCGCAAACTGCATAGATCAGCGCCGTCTGCATAAACATCTAACCAATACCACCATCACTCCTCTTACTCTCTCTCCTCCTTTCAGTTTGCTTTTACTTTACTTTCTCTCAACCTTCCTTCCTTACTCCACCTCCCTATACTTATTGTCTGCAACTGTACGTTGAGCTGACATCCAATTTCCTACTCTCTCTCTTCTGTCCGTGTTTCACCCTAAACTCACATCCAGCAGGTGTACTCGTCTCCACACCTGTTACAGATGTGTGTCTGCTTACATCTGCCTGAGGGGAGGCTTGTCGGCTTCCCGACACATATTAAGCAACCTTTCCTTTTCTCATCTCTCAGCAATCGCACACTCCATTACAGAATACGATAATAACACATTAATAAATACAAAAGCAAAGTAATAGTTTGCAGGTGTTGGACAATAGGATGCATAAGAAACAAAAAAGATCACATAGAGAGCACAACACTCGCACCCACCAATTACCCTATGGGCCGAACATTTGACTTTGTATGTCACCTTTATCTTCGACTGATTGCTCTGAAAATCGAGTTATTTCATTCTTTCCTGTCCCTTAGCCTCGTCATGAAATTTGGCTCAAAGCAGTTCTAAACTGAGTTGACCTTACCCTATGACCTTGACAACTGACCTTTCTCTGTAGCCTTGACCCTTTAACAAATTTTTCTCATAAGCGAAACTCTTTTTCCTTGCTTTTCCCCAAAGCCTTCCTTAAAGTTTGTTTTAATTTAACCTTGTATTTTCCCTTCACCTTGTACCTATTGTTCTCAAAAATAATAAAACGACCCCTCAACTGATCCCCAGCACATCCACCAGGTTTGGTCGAAATGAGATCAACATTGTTTTAGTCCAACTTTGTTCTTGCCCTTTGACTGATTGATATAGAAATTGAATTCTTTCACTCCTCCCTTACCCACGGTCCTGCCCCCAGGTTTGGTCTATACTGGATAGAAAATGGCTATGCTTGGTTAAAATTTGTCTTTATCCAATAACCTTGACCTTTGACCCATTGCCTGACCATCAACTCTTTCACCATGGTTTGGTAAATCTGATAAAAACTCTTAGAGTTATTTTGTTCACACACACACACACACACACACACACACTGATCAAAATATAACACACACACACTTGCTCTGGGAGCACGGGTGATAACTCTGTGGAGTGCGGGCCTGCTTCACTTTGCATCTAACTGGGAGGGATTACAAAACGTACCTCCCATCGCTTATTGACTCATAGTTGCAAAACTCACAGGTCCCAAACAGTGATCCTTTCTTGTTTTAGATTTGAAAATTACCCAAACCGTCAGCTCTGGGTGATTCGAGGTTGTCAATGGTTAATAAAACTGAAAATTTGTATCAATGGTACCACATAATTGGTTCTTTACACGACTCAGCTGTCACTGATATTAGCAATAACTTCACTGACTACCATACCAGTCAAGGGCTGGCTTAACACTATCATAATTGAAACTTGGTATCTTTTCACTCCCACACTGTCTTTGTCATTAAACGATTGAAATCCAGCAACAGGCTCCTCTTACTGTTTTATACAGTATACTAGTTCGATACTTATAGCGCTGTAGAATGTATGCACTACAACAGCGTTTCACCTCAAGTTTCAATGTCTTTGTCTAAGTAGATAAAATAATTTACCATTAGCTGCAAGACATTGTTAAAAATGACTCTTATTTCTTCTGATTTCACTTACTTTGGGCAAAAACCATGCGCATCCGGTTGGAAAGAACTCCTCTTTGGCAATATATAGATCAGTCTTTCTCCTGGGGTTGCTGTTGTGCGTCAACATCTGAAGCACGAGGGAGCTGCGGTAACCTATGTAAGAGAAGGTGCCCTCCACCACCATGCGCATGCTGTTTTCAATGCTGTAGAATTGCATGTCCCTCCAGAGCCTTTGGTACAGTGGGATGCCTGATGTGGAGAACAGCTGGTGTTGTGCTCCCTGATTGAAGGAATAGTAGATAAAGTAAGAACTGTGTATAATATCAAGTAGCCTTTATCACTACAAGGTATCAGTACAATGATGAATGCAATAATAATGGTATGTCCTCATCCCACACTACCACAGGCTCCAACAGAAGTTGTTCAGTATAGGAACGACGTAACCCAGTGAATCGTTCTTTGTAGGGTCAGCCTTTCAATGTACACAAGATCAACTTAGGCATTGTAATAACACATACTTCTCACGTAGTCATTATTTTCCAAGCAACTACAATGCCTCTGAACTCCAGTGGTACACTAACTTTATAAGACCACAAGAAAAACTGACTGAAACTCCTCTATTCTCTCTCCCATCCATTGATAACCTTCCTTGCAATGCGATTGCTCTGGTACACACTCCTAGCAACAACAGATTTCTATGTTGGAGATTCCAGAGCTTTCTTATGTTACACAGCACTCAAAATGCTTTATCATACAAATTGAAATTAAATCTAAGTACTAGAAAATTTAACAATCATTCAAATGAAACTTTAGAGTGAGAAGATGAATAAATATTAATGCATAACTTTACAAAATAACCCCACTCACAACAGCAGCATACCTGGCGACTGAATGAAAACAACTTAAAAATTGCTAACAACTTAAAAATTGCAAACGATCTGGAATTTTCCACTACCACCTAGTGACACTTCTTCCCCTTAACACTACCCCCTCCCTAGTCCTTTGGTCTTCCTGACAAAACTACACAGTATTTACTAACACAATCTTTAATCCAAACTAAACATCATTTTGCACACAAAATAGTCCTTGAATTGACCAGATATTACACGTTGCTTCTAACAATGTCCCTGCTCCTCCAAATAATCCACTCTTCCTGGAATGACTTGGTCATCTTCCGGATTCACTTCTTCCCCCAAGAAACTGTCACCATCATTTTGTGCTCCAGCTCCTTGTTTCTCCTCAACATCATCGGCTGTGGGTATCCATGATTCCTCGAAGACGTCCCAGCTGTTTTGTCCTGGCCCATGGTACTGCCACAGACGATTCACCTTTGGGCGAGACTTCCTGCCTCCCCAAATCCAGGACGTTACGTCTGACATGGAGTCCATCACAATGTAGGGCCCTTCTCATGGGCTCTGCAGCTTCGGTGACTGTCCCTTCTTCCGCTGAGGACTGTATAGCCAAAGTTTGTCACCATCTTTGAAGTTCACCTCACCTTCCTTGGCATCATACTTGTGCTTCATCACCTGCAAACTTCAGAGCTCCTCGAACTTGTTGATGTACCTCAGCAAATCTCTCCTGAATATGTTTCGAATAGCTGGAGTTGTCTGTAGGCAGGTCTTCACCTCGAATTCTTCCCATTAAAAGATCAACTGCTAGTCGGAAATCGTGGACCAGCATCAGTTTTTGCAGGGATGTAGCTGGTAGACTCGTGGGATGCAGACCAATATGCAATCATCAACGCAGGTCCAGTTCCATCTGTCCCTCTACACAGGACTTGGGCAGTTCTTGTTCAAGGGCCAGTTGAAATTCTCCACAATCCCATCTGACTCTGGCCTTAGTGGAGTCGTCCTGGTCCTCTTGATCCCCAGCAACTTGCAGTACTCATGGATCGCAGCAGACCCAAAATTTCTATTCTGGTGTACCACTCTTGTGACATCCCAGAATGACAGGAGAAATGATCAATCAACACCCAAGCAACAGTTTCTGCCTCCTGATCAGGGATGGCATTTTCTTCTGGCCTCTTTGTGAAGCAGTCAGTGGCAACACATATACACTGGTTTCCTCTTTCAGAAAGTGGCAAAGGTCCAGCAATGTCCAGTGCGACTCTTTCCATTTGTGCACCCACTTGGTTCAGCTGAAGAGGGACACAACCACTTTTTTAGGGTCACTTCTTTGCACAGCATACATCACAGGCCCGAAACCTCTCTTCAACATCCTGACACATGCCAATCCACCAGAACCTCTGTCATAACTGACTTAGAGTTTTCTTCATTCGCAGTTGCCCACTAGTGATCCGGAAATAAGAGACTCCTAAGACCTCAAACCTCATTTTCTTGGGAACCACCAGTTGTAATACAAGCTGAGACAATGAGGTGTATCCCACTGAAGCTCTAGTAATCCATTTCCCAAATGAAGAAGGTCACACTGACTCCAGTAGCTCTTAGTTGCTGGTCTGAATCTGCAAACCTCTTCCCATGCAGCCACTCTAGCTCTGAGTGTAAATTTGTATCCTCCATCTGCATTCTCTTTAGATCTTCTTTAGCTGACACATGCACTGTTACTGAAGTACAGATGCATTTCTTGCAAAGATCTTCTTTCTTACTATACTGTTTGCCAACTGCGTCAAAAGGCTGATGACTCAGGCTGCCAGCATTGCCATGAACCTACCCAGGAGGGTGCTGCACCTCACAGTTGTGCTGGTCCAACTTCCTAAGCCAGCGTGCCAGTTGTCTTTCTGGATAGTTTAATGTCTTCAGCCACTTGAGTGCTGCATTGTCTGTCCTGATGATAAAGTAGGGCCCATACAAGCAGTGATGGAAGAAGTCAAGGCTCTTCATAACTGCCAAAAGCTCCTTCTGGGTCACATAGTAGTTCCGTTCCGGTGGGCTGAGCATTATGCTGTAAAATGCCACCACATACTCTTTGTCATCATTCTTCTGCGACAGAACTCCATCAATACCATCGTCACTAGCGTCGCAGTCCAGGATGAATGGTTGACTCTGATCTGGGTACGGGAACACTGGAGTGCCTGCCAGTGCATGCTTGAGTTCATCAAAGACCTTCTGAGTCACTGTAGTCTACATAAACAGCATATTTCCTCACAACTTGTGCAGAGATGCAGCTATCGCTGCAAAATCCACAAGAAAATCCAATTAGTTGGTACACAAACCCAGGAAACTCCATAACTCCTTCACACAAATTGGAACCGGCCAGTTTTTCGAAGCTGCCACCTTCTCCGCATCAGTAAGGATGCTGCCCTTGCCTGCAATGTGACCCAGGTACTTCACTTCCTTCTGGAATAAGTATCATTTCTTAGGGTTCAACTTGAGGTGCACTACTTGGATGTTGTTGAACACCTCTGACAGCCTCTCCAATCCCTGGTTGATGTCCATCCAAGCACAATCACATCATCAAGATAGATAGATAGATGAGACCTGTCTGCCAGTACAGGCCCCCCAGAACTCTGTCCATGAGGTGCTCAAATGTATCCAGGGCGTTACACAGACCAAATGGCATCACTCTGAACTGCCATAAACCCAGCCTTATGAAAAGGCTGTTTTATCCTTGTCATTTTCGGCGACATTGACCTGGTGATATCTTGCTTTCATGTCTAGGGTGGAGAACCACTTGGGACCTGACAGCGCATCCAGCATGTCATCAACTTTGGACAAGAGATACTCATCCTTCACTGTCACTTAATTTATGGTCTCAGTAATCCATTTAGCACCTCACTAAGCCATCCTTCTTCCTTACCAGCACAAATGCTGATGCCCAAGAACTACTGGACTTTTTTATCACTCTATGACCATGGAGATTCTCCATCATGCTCTCCATTTCTTGCTGTAGAGATGGCGCCATCCTTCGAGCAAGCTGTTTAATCGGGAGAGGATCCCTGGTGTTGATACAATGCTTTACCAGATCTGTGCATCCCAAGTCTAGGACTCTGGTAGCAAACTTCATTAGCAGTTACCTTAACTGCAGCACTTGTGAATCATCGAGGCACTAGCAACTCCTGGAAAACAGATCTTGTAAGTGGTCTGACAGATTCCCATCTTCTTTTACTACACTCCTTTTACAGGCCTTCCACTGATGCCACTCAAGGTCCATTGCCTGGCACAGTCGCACAATTTCTCCCTCGTTGATCTGTGTTTCATGGGAGAAATTTGCCTCCACAACTGGCACTTCACCTCTGCCTGTTTCCACCAAATTCCTCCCCACCATCATTCCAGCCTTCATTTTGCACCGTGGATCAAGCTCCACCACGCCTAGGCAGCTGTCAAAAGAACCACTCACCTTGCACTGGGGCAGTAGTTTTGATCTTGGTGATATCACTGTTAGGGTACAGTGCCCTCACCTCATCACCAGAACTGTTATGTCTCTCTGCTATGACGGGAACCGATTTTCCTCGGACCCTGAAGTTCATGGAGCACAATTCCAGCTCACATCCCATGGACTTCGGATAGTCCAGACCAAGTAGCAAGGATATTCCACGTCGACCACGTAGACTAGAAGCGTAGCCTCTTGCCCTTTCACTTCAGTCTGGACATCCAGGGGTCACCTCCGTTCTGCGCGATGCCCAGTTATGTCGCACATTTCTTCTGATGACTCAGGCAGATACCGATGATGTAACATGTCAGGTCTTAAAAAAGTCTGCTCGAAGGCTGAATAAATCACCTGGGAACCCCTCTTGCCGTTTATTTTTCATTCTACTCGCACTCTGTCAATTGAAGTTCTTTTGCATTTTTTTTGGGGGGATGGCGGTGCCACTTATGAAAAAACGGCTGGTTGTGGCCCCATAACATCAGCCTTAACACTGTAATTTACCCACTTCTTTCTTGCCTTATGCAGCATTCTTCTTATCCTCCTTTTTCTTCTATGGACAATCAGAACTGAAGTGTCCGATCTCACCACATGTCCAAAACCCTTTTGTTCCAGTCGCGGATTTCTTTGCACTGTTCTGTTCTTTCTCCCTCCATTTGTAACAGTCTTTCTTCTTGTGTCTTGGCTTCTCACAGAACCAAAAATCTCCTCTTACCTTCTCTTGTTCTCTCTTCCACCTGTAGCAATTCTATTTCCTGTTTCCTGGCTTCTCACAATACAAGCAACTTCCTTCAAGTTTCTCTGCTTCACGTACCTGCCCCTTTCTTGCCTTGAATCCTGCACTACGTCTTGCCTGCAGACTGGATGTACTGGACTTGATGTAGGACTCAAGTTTCAGAGTCCTGATTAGTACTTCTTCCATGCTTCTTGACTGTGCTTGCTTCACTTGCATTTTCAACTCTGCATTATCAAGATCATCAGTAAACTGGTACCTCCGAAGAATAACCAACACGTTAAGTGCTGCTTTAGGGTATGCCTTGTTTGCCATGCTCTCCAGGTCATGAGCAAGCTGCTGGAGGGATTCGCCTGGAGCTAGTACACAGAATCTTGCCCTGTAAACCTCAGTCTGGTACATGGTCCCGTATATAGATCCCAGCCTTCTGCTGGGGACTGATAAAATTCTCTCATCCACTGACATCTGGCCAAGAATATCCATTGCAACACCCTTGAGGATAGTAACAAGCTGCACTGTCCTCTACATATCCGTCTCCCGATGACGGCTCAGGGAGCTGCCTGGAACCACTGTCTGACTCACTCCTTCATTTCTGTAACATTCGCGGCCTTTCCTCTAGCTTTCGCTCTGTTGAACACCACCTCTTCTCCTCTAAACTTCACCTTCTCTTTCTCTCTCAGGCTCAGCTGTCTGAGGCAACTGACAGCAAACCCTTTTCTGTATCCTTCTACTGCCTCTATTCTCATTTCAAAGCCAAAGGTGGCTGTTGCGTATACGTATACAACGATCTATCTTGCTCTCGTGTTCCTGAACTTGATTCTTTTGAATTCTATACTCTCTGACTTCGGCTTTCCTGTCATTCTCTGACTAAATATATCTGTGCTGTTTACTTATCTCCTAATTCTACTGATTTTCAAAAATTCTTTGACTATCTTACTTCTACGATGGAACACATTCTATCCATTTCTCCTTTCTCTGAAATCTCCATTCTAGGAGATTTCAATGTTCACCACCACCTTTGGCTCTCCTCTCCTTTCACTGATCCACCTGGTGAACAAGCCTACATCTTTTCTATCCTTAATGACCTAGAGCAGCTTGTACA
>JAGKTI010040141.1:0-10454 GCA_018397915.1 Birgus latro
ATTACTCTTATACTACTTATATTTTATGTAAGAAAAATGGCATTACACGGGTCTACCCTTTACAGAAAAAAATTTAAACATCATAAGTCTTCACACAATACATTCTACTACACTTCCTAGAGACCTGTGTGCGGACGGGACAGACTTACCCAACTTGACTGTGAATTTACTCTATGAACACCAAATTAAGACAGTGCTCTCACTATCTGATACTCCCTAAAAAGTGGCACCTGTCGGTCCACGCATTAGATGCGTACCCCAGAGGGTCGCTTCTCTGTCACCAATGAACTACAGAATATTCAGTAGGAATTGTGCCCCAGCCAGCCTCCTGCCTGGATGCTAACATGGTTGTCTCACCTGGACAAACCCATACTCTCGCTGCTAGGATCGTCCCAGGGGTGCTTCGCACACATTCAACACACTACCACATTTGCGCCCCCCTTTCATACTACCTTGCGCTTCCAGCTCTCCACCTGGTAACTGACGAGCGCCTGTCAGGTCCTGAAGTATCTGTTACACCACAAACCGTGCTGACTGTAGATTGAGGGAGTACTGCAGACTTCCCTCGAAATAAAGCATCTTAATTTTCCCACTGAACTGGGCTATGCCCATGACACACCCTCAAACTCCCAAAAATTCAGTAGAAATTGTGCCCCAGCCAGCCTCAGCTGTGCTGACTGTAAAGTGAGAGGATACCGGTTATCCCTCGAAATAAAGCAACATAATATTTCCACTGACCTGGGCTATGCCCATGACATGAACACCAAATTACACCACCAACACGAGATCAAATTCTCTCTGAACTCACAAACTACACAGTCAATAGTCAGACGGTCCGACCCGCACACACTTCCCTATCCAACACTTGACTAAATATTACCATAACCATCAAAAAAAACTTTTCAACACTCTACAACATTCCCCAAAAAAGAGAAATCACTTCAACATTTGCAAAGAAAACAAACAGAAATCACTGGGGAGGACATTTCTCACAGGGCAGCGGTTATTCCTCCATGACATAGGGAACAGACCCAAGGGCTTCTTCCGGGGGTTTGAAAATCACTTCTCCACCTCCGCAACAGGGCACCACCCAACCTGGGGCTCCCTGAATCACCTTCCCCACGGACGCCATTTCCCCGACTCTCGCACGCCCGACCAACAGCTCCTCCCCGAGCTTCCGACGCTCCTCAGGCGACATGATTCTCCTCCATTTCGACTCCATTTTCACCATTGACTCCGAGCGATGTGCCACAGTTTGCCACTTACTGCCCATGATTGTGATGCGTGTGTGGATGTATAATTGTATGGGGGAATTTCCCTACTGAACAAGCTACGATGGTCCACACTGATAATTTTACACTACACTCTTACACTTTCAGTTCCCAGGGGTTCTAAACAAGATCTAGTGGGCCTCTAGCAGGTTATACCAATTAACTATTTAATTCTAATAAATCACTTATATTCATCCAATCCTCATCGATATTCAGCAATATTCATCTAAAACCCAACAATATTCATCTAAATCCATCTAAATCCCAACAATATTCAGCAATATTCATCTAAATCCCACCAATATTCATCTAAATCCCACCGCATTAGCCACCAGTGTAATGGCGAGAATTTATCCCACCGCTGCCACCAGTGTAATGCCGCGGATCTTGGCACTATACTTGAGTTTACTATTATTACAGAGTTTACTGTTGCTGCCAGTAAATTAAGAATAAGGCCTCTTTAATAATTAAAATTATTTGGTATCGCTGCCACCACCCAGCAGTTGCCGGGAAAAAAAAAGAATTAATGTTATTTATGGTTTAGTCCCATTCGATGGAAGAGGGACAAGGCCTATGTCAATAACATGGTAACGTGATCATTTTGTAGGAGAGCGTGGTTCTTTAGATGTACATGCCTTGCGGACCATCCCGTTTTTACTTGTACCACCCCATAGGATTATAACCAAACACATTTTTTCTATAATTTACATATCTATATTAATGTCCTTAATTACACAGAAATGATATAGTTTCAAGCCAGAATTAATTACTAGATCTTAATGAATCACTTGTCTCCATTACGCCAGAATAATTGAAAGAGAGAATGCAGGATCTCTCCACACAGATAAATTCATCTCCCGACTAACACGATATAGGAAAAATAACCTCATCCCGTCGACATCATAGAAAACTTTTCCAACATGGGGTAACTCTCATAAACACTCCACGCACAGTCACACCAGGACTCGTAGCGAGACCCAGTTACAACGGGTTACACTATTTACTTCGATTCTAAAGAAAACAACCTTATTTTACCTGGTTTACACCACATGACATATCTAGGAAAAATATACATAACCAAAATTATTAACCTATAGAACTCAGTGCTCACAGCGCTGCACACGGCGGGACAATACACTTTTCTGCCTTCTCACACACCTTTAACCAACATATTACATTTGTTTTATAAGAAATTAGCTTACTAAGTGGACCAACCGACTTTGACCATACTGCGCATTGGGAATAGACGATGTGTAAATTAGTGTAAAGGGCTTTCGGGCACTGGACTTGTGATTCTCATACAATGGCCTGCGCAGATTCCATGACCCGACGCCATTTGCCGGTTCTGAAACGCCCACACCCAATGAAGTCTTTCTGGAGAGTCAGGGATTTGATAATATGCTCAGATAGCTTACTTTAATTATGGTTATATCAACAACTAATTATGATGACGTATAAGGGAAAAATACTGTATAATTCTCGGAGCTTTACCTGAAACGCCCACACCCAATGAAGTCTTTCTGGAGAGTGACACTCCCCGGGCACGCTAAAGCCCGCGCCCGCGATCACCCGCTCCGATCGCACTGTCTGGCTCTAACTACAAACAGTTATGTTACAGTCACCAGGTTATAACATCGCACCAGAATTTGCAATAAACACATACACATTACTCTACTTATAAAAATATGACTTATGATGAGTTAAATTTTGTGGCAATAGAATAGGTTTAACAATTTAACATACGATGCCTGAAATCACGGTTTGATACAATTTTCCTCTCTGTTTAGTTCGCTGCGCCCCCACATGATGCAACCATGATGCAACCACTGATGTCTATACTAAATGAATTAATTTTCACGGTCATCTATGACAATCATCAATAGTCTGGCTTTACTTAAGTTCTTAAACAATGTTATTCAGTAGAACAATACAGCTACACTAGCCTAAGTACAAAAATTCTGAATTCTAGGTATAAATATGACTACTCGCCAATATAAGCACCAAATTAACTCTCTATGCGGTTCAACTGAGGCCAGATGCCGGCCCGTCCTGTCCAGTTGCTTTCACTAGTAAAATCAGCCCAAAATACGATTTACAAAGTCCACTACACTCTTTACATTTCAACACGGTCCAGAACATGCACTTATCACTTACACAACCCAATGTAAATCATATATATTATATACTTAAACTATACTTATACTAACTTAAATTACTCTTATACTACTTATATTTTATGTAAGAAAAATGGCATTACATTAGGTCTGATCAAGGGTCCTCCAGCTCATATTAAAGTCGAAAATCCTCAGCCCAGTCGAGGCCCAATGTATCGCTATTTGGTTCAAGCAAAACAAATTATCACTGATATGTTGAAGGACATGGAGGATAGAGAGATCACTGAAAGATCCACAGCAGCCTGGTTATCACCTATCGTCTTGGTTAGTAAACCCAATGGTAGTAAACGAATGTGTCTCGATTACCGCCATGTAAACCGGCATCTCGCAGCCGATGTCTACCCACTTCCGCGGCTAGATGAATTAGTGGAACAAGCAACTGGACATCAATATTATGTCACTGTGGACATGCGAGAGGCATACTTTCAGATTTTATTAGATGAAGAGAGTCGAGATCTGACTACTTTCAGCGATGGTGTGGCTCTCCATCGTTTTTGTCACCTTCCTTTTGGTCTTAACTGTTCCCCTGCAATCTTCTCACGACAAATGGTCAATTTGCTAACACCTCTTCTACAGAAAGGTTGGGTCAAAAACTGCTTAGATGACTTAATCTTATGGGCCCCCAGTTTTCCTACCCTATTGGAACGCTTAAAACAACTTTTCGAGCTGCTTGCTAGTAATGGGATAAAACTAAACCTTAGTAAGTGTGAATTTGGATGTAAGGAAGTGACCTTCCTGGGTCACCAGATTTCGGCAGAGGGAAGTAAACCGGATCCGAAAAATATAGAGGCCATAGTGAAAATGAAGCCACCCACCACTGTGAAGGAAGTAAGACGATTCCTCGGAATGTGTGGATTCTACAGAAAACATGTAACATCGTTCGCACGCGTCGCTACACCACTCACCAATTTGACAACATCGCGAACCACCTTTCACTGGATGGGCGAATGTCAGAAAGCATTTGAACATCTCAAATCTTGCCTTACCATTGCCCCTGTTTTAGTTAGAGCTAGAGTAGATCAGCCATTCATTCTTACTACGGATGCCAGTAACACACACATTGAGGGAGTCCTTAGTCAAGTTCAAGCTGATGGTACCAACAAGCCAATCGGGTACTTCTCAAAAAAATTGACCCCTTGCGAGTCTCGATATTCAACCACAGACAAAGAGGCTCTAGCAATAGTTCTTCCATGCCGAAACTTTCACCATTACTTATGGGGTACACGGTTCACAGTGATCACAGATCACCAACCTCTAACCAGCATATTCAAACGCAGGACTAAATCACCAAGAATGAACCGATGGATTCTGGAAATGCGAGAATACAACTATGACATACAATATCTCAAAGGCAAAGATAATTTTGTCACAGACCAGTTGTCACGCCCAGTTCGAGTGGTAGTCCGATCGCCTGAAGCCACCTGGCTTGGGTTAAACCGAGAACAAATGAGAGATCGCCAGAGAGAAGAACCAGTATGGGGAGAACTTGCGCAGTATTTAGAAGGTGGTAGGATTCCTACTAAAAGACTGCCAAAGAATACATTAGATCAGTTTCCCTTGGTAGAAGAAATATTATATTTTGTACGTGTAAAGGCGGACGGTAGTCTTCATTATAATCTCATAGTTCCTCGTACCTTAGTTGTTCAGGCACTGCAACACGCTCATGAATTGACAGGTCATCTAGGGCAGAAGAAAACTATTAAGAAAGCTGAAGAACTATATTATTGGCAAAACCTCAAAGTTGATGTATGTGAATATGTTAAAAAATGTGTAACTTGCCAAAGGTTCAAGCAGAACACTGGTTTGCAGCAACAGTGGAAGGAATTACCCCCACTGAATAAACCACTGGAGCGGATTGGCATAGATCTCACTGACATGGTTGCTGGTGCAATGCAAGATTTTTCTATCTATCTATATCCAAATCTATCTGTAACCAAATCTATCTTTATTCCACCGCTTAAGCCGCCAGTATAATGACCGGGATTTTTGATACTATATAAAATTAATAATTCCACCACTTTGTCGCCAGTGTAAGGCAGAGAATTTTGACTGAATGAATTTAATTCGATGTTTTCTGGTTACTGCCAAAGAAGATATCCTAGAGATATTAAAGGGGCCTCGATAATTTTGATTAACACTAGGAAGAAACACCATCAGATAATAATAGAAATAATTTGGTATGCTGCCACCACCCAGCATTTGCCAGGAAAAAAAAAAGTAATAAAAGATATTAGTCCCGTACGATGGACGAGGGGACAATGAGGCCTAGGGCAGTAAACAGAGTAGCGTGAGAAAAATATATGAGGGCGTATAGTAGCATGCCTTGCGGGCCACTTGGTCTCATAATCTACTTCCCAGAGGATTTATACCAAACACATACGAAAAGTATACTTATCTATATTACTATCCTATATTTACATAGAATGAAATAACCTACGAACAAGAATTAGTTACTGGGAACATTGTATTACATTAGTCTCTGATACCACCAGATTATCTGAGAGAATGGAAGCTCTCTTCTCCACAGATTATAATTCACCTGACTCACATATCACGGTACAAATAATTATACGAGAGTATACCACTACAGAAGTACCTTGCGCTTTACACTCAACAAGATGTTGATTAATCTACTCACAGAAGAACTACTCGCCCGATACATAACACACGTACACAAAGAATTCACTCAACTCGACCTCTTAACTCGTCACGAGGTACACTTGTTAAATAGAAAATTACAAACTCAGGAGAAACTCACATAAACCACGGTCTCAAAAGGACTCATAGTATTTACTAGGTTTACAACGTGTTACACAGTTTACTCTACATTTAATGAAATCATTCCTATTTTGCATGGGTTTGCACAACATAACATATCTATGAAAATAATCAGATGCCCAAGAATAATTTAATATATATTGTCACAGCACTTGCTTGCAGTACTCTGTATGACAGAGAATTACAACACTCTGCATCTCACTCGCTTTTAACCAAAATATTACACTTCATGAATAAAGGCTTTACTAGTGGACCATACAACTATATTTGATAACTGTGTATAGGTAAGAACTTTGTGGAAATGTGTAAGGGCATTGGCACTAGGACTGCAGGACATTACACAGACAGCAATCCCGACTTGATGACGCCACACCACAATCTGTGGAACGTCCGTCCTCCATAAGATATCAGCTAGAAGTCATATAATAGTATTGGAAAATATTATCAGACAACTTACTTTATATGTAGTTAAAATGAAAACTAATTATTGTGATGTATGGGGGAGAATACCGTGAATTACTCGGGACCATACCTGTGGAACGTCCGTCCTCCATAAGATATCAACTAGAAGTGACGGCTTGCCACAAGGACGCTCTGGAAAACCCGCGATGTTCTTACAACCGGTTCTGGCCTCGACTAATTACTCTACAGTCAACTTGTTATACCATTGTCCAGGAATTTTGCAACAAGGAATTTACACAATCCTTTACTTAGACAAAATGACTTATGATGATTTAAATTTTGTGGCAGTAACATGGGTCTAACAATTTAAAACGATGCCTAAACCCACGCATTGACATAATTTTTCTTTGTGTCGCATTTGTCTGGCCTCATGATCTAGCGACAGTGAAAAATAAATTAATTTCGCGGCTAACAAAGTCCATAATCAATAATCAGACTTTACCTAAGCTCTTAGACATTATTATTGAGTACAACACGATGATAAACACAAACTCAACTACAAAATTCTGAATTCCAAGTGTAAATACGACTCATCGCGAATTTTAATCTCGAATCAACTTTCTTCACCTCTTTATCGAAACCAGACATGAATTTGCGCATCCAACTCGCTCCGCACGGTCCACGTATTAACAATAATTCTCCCCTACTACACTTTAACTAAGATCAAGCCCAAAAATGAATTACAAGGTCCACTTCCCATACATTGCATCATCTAAACAGGGTCCAGAATTACACTTACATCATACATAACCTAACATAATTTATACATATATTACACTTACACTATACTTATTCTAACTTATATTACACTTATACTACTTATAACATATACAAAAATTATAGCATTACACGGGTTTCTCCTCCAGAATTTTTTTTTTTTACATCATAAGTCTTCATACAATACATTCTACTACACTTCCTAGAGACCTGTGTGCGGACGGGACAGACTTACCCAACTTGACTGTGAATTACCCTAAACTCCAGATTAAGACAGTGTTCTCACTATCTGATATTCCCGTAAGTGGCACCTGTCGGTCCACGAATAATATGCGTACCCCAGGGGGTCGCTTCTCTGTCACCAATGAACTCCGAAAATTCAGTAGAAAATGTGCCCCAGCCAACCTCCTGCCTGGATGCTAACATGGTCGTCTCACGTGGACAAACTCGTACTCTCGCTGCTAGGATCGTCCCAGGGGTGCTTCACATACATTCAACCCACTACCCCATTTACGCTCCCCATTCATACTTCCTCGTGCTTCCAGCTCTCCACCTAGTAGCTGACGAGCGCCTGTCAGGTCCTGAAGTCACTGTTACACCCTAGGCCCTGCTGACTGTAGATTGAGGGAGTTCTGCAGATTTCCCTCGAATTAAAGCATCCTAATATTTCCACTGAACTGGGCTACGCCCATGACACACACTCCAATTAACCACAAACACGAGATTAAACTCTCTCTCTGAACTTGCAAACTACCACAGTCAATAGTCAGTCGGTCCGACCCGCACACACTTCCCTATCCAACACTTAACTAAATATTACCATAACCATCTTATCAACACAACATCACTCTACCGCACTTTAACATTCCTCGATTAGTCTGCGTGGAGCTCGTCTTTCACGTGGTAGTAATTGTTCATCCTCTGGATCAGGTATGAATGCTTTGTCCAGGGGTTCTAAAAGCCACTCTTAGCCTCCATAATAGGGTTTTACTTGTCCGGCAGCTCTTTGCAACACTTTACCTGTGAATACATTTTCCACCACATACATGCTACCTTCTCTTAACACTTCCACCACACGATACGGACCATTACGTTAAGTTTGCGACACGTGCCAGGAACCACTGTTTCTTTCTTGACCCATACAAGGGTACCAACTTCAACTACTTGATTTTTCCGCCTTCTATTGGCTAGGTCTCTGTACCTTCTCGACATTTTCCAGTGAGTGTCCCGTATAAGAGCATGAGCTGTGGTGATCTCGTCTTCCTCACCATCGACTGAAGGTAATGACGCACTGACTAGTCTGGGAGTGTGGAGAGAAAAGAAGGTGAAGTACGGCTGCTGTCCCGTTGATGTATGCACCGCCTGGTTCATGGCGATCTGGCAAGACGGAGCAACTGGGGCCATCGGAGAGGGTGACCCTGACATAAAGCAGAGAGGACGGATTTCAGGGTCCTGTGCATCCTTTCTGTCACTCCATTTCCTTGGGGATGACAAGGGGTCGTATAATACAAAGTGATTTGATGTCGCTGGCAAAATCGCTGGAACTCTTGACTGGTGAACTCTCCTCCGTTATCCATGACTATTCCACGGGGAGTGCCATAATCTGCCACATACTGCCCTAGCTTGTCTGTGATTTGTGTGGTCTGTTTAGTTGTAAGGGGGAAAAACCTGACAAAATTACTATAATGGTCCACTACAGTAAGCACATAACGATAACCCTGGGTTCCAGCAACCATGTCTGTGAGATCATATACCTGTCCTCTCCAGTGGTTTACTCACTGGGGGTAATTCTTTCCACTGTTGCTGCAATCCAGTGTTCTGCTTAAATCTTTGACAAGTTACACACTTTTTAACATAATCACAAACATCAACTTTAAGGTTTTGCCAATAATACAGTTCTTCCGCTTTCTTAATAGTTTTCGTCTGCCCTAGATGTCCTGTCAATTCGTGGGCGTGTTGCATTGCCTGAATAACTAAAGTACGAGGAACTATGAGACTATAATGAAGACTACCGTCTGGCTTTACACGAACATAATACAATATTTCTTCTACCAAGGCAAGCTGATCTAAAGTATTCTTAGGCAGTCTTTTGGTGGGAATCCTACCACCTTCTAAATACTGTGCAAGTTTTGCCCATACTGGTTCTACTCTCTGGCGATCTCTCATCTTTTCTCGGTTCAACCCAAGCCAGGTGGCTTCGGGCGATCAGACTACCACTTGAACTGGTCATGATAACTGATCCACAACAAAATGTCGGGAAGCCGACAAGCATCCCCTCAGGCAGGTGTAAGCAGACATGCAGCTGTTGCAGGTGTGGAAGCAAATACACCTGCTGGACGTGAGTTTAGAGTGAAACACGGACAGGGGAGAAAGAGTAGATTCGATGGATTCTGTGTACAGCTGTGGGCAATGTAGGGAGGTGGAATAAGGAAGGGAGGTTGAGAGGAAGAAATAAATGGAAGGGTAAAGAGAAGGAGGAGGGAGAGATAGAGAGGAGTAATGATGGTGTTGGTTAAGTTGTTTATACAGAAAAGTGTTGGCTAGGCAGTTCAGACCGTGAGAGCGTGAGCTGACTACGAGACTTTGTGGTGTGGGAACCAAGCTGACGCGGCGGTTTTGATAGGGCCTCTACGGTGGATGACGCGGGTGACATGTGGATGAGGGCGGTGGATGAGTGGGTGAGGCCATCACCCACCTCACAACCATGTGACCTGCTGGTGAACATCAGCAACCCTTGAGGCCAGAAAGGGGTACGGACCTCATTTGAGACTGGAGGATAGAGCCGAGCTCTGGTGGACATCGTGACGAAAGGACGCAGCTTGACGTGGCCTGGAGCGGGAGACACGTCGCAAGGGACGTCGCTGTGTAGCCGAGAGTAAAAGTTCCAAGGGGCAGCATGAAAGCACTTCTAGTAATAGTGAGTCAAAAGCACATCTATCTATCTATCTATTGCCAGACGCCTCAATCCCGAACGGAGTGGCCACAAACAAATCGCCTCCATGTCACTCTGTTCCCTGCCATTTCACTACCACGCTCCCAACTCACACCCCCC
>JAGKTI010040142.1:0-10453 GCA_018397915.1 Birgus latro
TATCGCGTCAATCTCCCCAGAGCATCGAGGGTCCCTGGGCTGACGATCCCAGGCCGAGGGGCGCCGCTGTGCAGGAGCAGAGCCCTGCACAGCTGCACCTCGAGGCACGGTAACGTTAATAGCCTCAGGACCCTTCGGTGTTTGTAGGAGATTGAACACAACAGCCTCTCCCTCACGCAACGGGCGTTTCTGGCCCCGTGAATTGGTTACTTCGAGCTTCAGACGGTGCACAAATACATCGGCGCCAGTGTCCCGGCGCCGAATGAATCCGTACCCCATCCTCACGTTGTACCATTTCACGGTGCCGGAGGTGGTGTGGGCCCGTGGTGGCTGGAGACCTGCTGAAGTATTAGCCCCCCCTCAACGGGTCGAAGGCTGTAGCAGGTGGACAGGACGTCGCGGGAGGAGATGTTGCTTCCATCGCTGCTGCACTGGGAATGCCTGCTGTTTGGAGCGTAGTTGTTTCGTATGTTATGCATTAATTTTTAATGCTCTTTTTTCTCTATAATGTTTTATCTACATGATTGTTTGTTAAATTATGTAATTTAATTTAAGTTTGGTAATGATTTAAAGTGTTATGTAATGTAAGAAGACTCTTGCATGTTTGATGTCTCTTAATTGGTAACTGTGTTGCTAGTGGCGGGTCAAGGGCCCGCACATACCAGAACTATCGAGAAATAGATCGTTCTCGAGTAATGCAATGTTATATAAGGATGGGGAATGAGAGTGTAAGTTGTTGTACAGGTTAAGAGTTATTTGAGCCTCAGTCAGTTTGAGTGAAGTGTCGATGCAGTTTGTATATTTCGGTACTTGTGAAAGCAGTGTTTGTAGAAGTTTGTACATTTTCGGTACTTGTGAAAGCTGTGAAGTGTAATAACTGTGAAGTGTTGTCAGGTATTAAGTGAAATTGCAGTTAGTACAGTTTGTATACGTCCAGTGCTTGTGAGAACAGTCAAGTGAAGTTAGCAAGCATAAAATGGAATTGTTTGGAGAAAAATAAAGACAGTCAACTTTAAGCAGCCAGTGTTTATCTTCGCCTCAGCTGATCTTGTGTGCTCTACACCTAAAGGCTGACATAGGAAGAACGACTCACTGGGCAAAGTCTGCACTACTGCTGTTGGAGCCTGTGGCAGTGTGGGGACAGGGACGTAACACTGGTGTCAGGAGTGTGGGTTAATTTCAGGTCTGCAGTGAATCTAACTTTCGACAGGGAGCAAAGAGGTGTGCAGACAAGGTCTCGAGCTGGGCAGGAGGAGGAAATTTCCCTGGCGACAATTGTGAAGCTAATACAAGAACAGAAAGAGCTCAGGAAGGAAATGAAAGAACAATTACAAGCCCAATGTGAAGAATAGAAAGAACTCAAGGAACAACTACAGGCACAGAGTGAAGAACAGAAAGAACTCAAGGAACAACTCCAAGCACAGTTACAGGCACAGAATGAAGAACAGAAACAACTATATGAACAGCCTCAAGAGACATTACAGGAGCAACAGAGGGAAGTACAACTGAGGGTGCAAGGGCAGCTAGATGCATTCATTGGGGAAATAAAGAAAGAACAATAACAATTGAAAGAGGAGGTATACGCTGAGCTACGGCAGCAGAAGTATGAGGTGAGCAATAATGTGATGGAGTGTAAACAACATGTAGACGACCAGTTGAAGACAATTAGTGAGGAAATAGTGACAGAGTGCAAACAGCATAGTGAGAAAATAGTGACAGAGTGCAGACAGCATGTAGATAGTCAGTTGAAGCATGTAGTTGACCATGTAAAGATAACTAGTGAGAAAATGGAGGCTGTAGAGAAATATTGCACTGCTGAGCCTCAGGTTAGTGTACAAGGAGCATATGAAAGGAATGGACAGTGTATGGTGAATCTTGAAGGATCCCAGGCATCTAAAGGTAGCACTACAGGGTTGAATAATCAGAATGTACAGAATGTAGAAGTTTTAAGTCGTGGCCTTAATTATGATGCCCCAGTTTTTAGACCCCAAACCAGTGAAGTGTGTCGCTATAATGAGGGTCCAATGAAAAAGAAACCTCAGGAATTTGATAGTAGAGTATCCTGGGAAGCTTACCGTACACAGTTCGAGTTACTTGCGGATCAGAATGGCTGGGATGATAGGCAGAAGGCAGTCCAGCTTGCTACTAGCCTTAACCCGCCGAGTCCCGACCGGTTTTTTACCCAGCCTACCCCCAGATCCCGACCGATTTTCGACTTTTTGTTTTTTGGATGAAACTTTCGCGTTTGGTGAGAAACATCGAAAATTCATAGTGAAATCGCGATTCTGAAGTTAAAAAATTGTTGATACAGGTGTCACTCAACCTTACGTTTTCCTTCTTTTTAAGGGTACCTGGCTAAGAACTATGGAAGGGTTGACTAATTCAAGCCACTTTAAATTACGTATTTATTTCATTTATTTGGTACGAATTTATGTGTAGTAAAAGTTTATAATGGTTTTCACACATTAATATAGGCGTTTATAAGCTTTGTTCACTTACCCAATACCCCAGTATATGGCACCTTCCTTTATGACATTACCACCTCATCACTTCTGTTTGCTTCTTCCTCTAGCTTCTTTGTTTCTATGTCCTCCGCCTCAGGAATCACTTTCACCGTGAATTTCGTCATTAGAGAGACCGTGGGGCAACATACCTTTACTGGCTAGTTGCTGCTAACAGGTGAATTGCCCAGTGTGGGGGGGAAGGGGGGGTTAGGAGGGGCCAGGCAGTATCCCTGCTTGACAGCAGGTAGAGGAAGGTCTACCACATATGCCTACCAAAAATCACCTGCGAATGTTGAAGGACTCGGCGGGTTAAGGGTGCTGTAATGGAAATTCTGGGCCAGATGTCAGTGATGGAGAGGAACAGTTATCAGTCCCTAGAAGATGTGCTGGAGCGCAGATATGGAACCATGTACCAGACTGAGGTTTACAGAGTCGTGTACGGGCTCGGAGAGAACCCCTACAGCACCTTGCTCATGACCTGGAGAGTATGGCATATAATGCGTACCCTGGAGCAGCATCAAACCTGTTGGGTGTTCTACTGAGGGACCAGTTCATCGATGCTGACAGTGCAGAGTTCAAAGTGCAGGTGAAGCAGGAACAACCCAAACACATGCAAGACGCACTTGCCAGGGCTCTAGAGTTTGATTCCTATGTCAGGCCAAGTACGTCGACTTTTCAGATAGGTCATAGTGCAGGATTCAAGGCAAGAAAGAGAAAGGTATGTGAAATGGAAAAATTCGAAGGAAGTTGCTGGTATTGTGGGAAGCTGGGACACAGAAAAGACGACTGCTACAAGTGGAAGAGGGAACAGGTGAAGACCAGTAGAGGCTGCTGGTTCTGCAGGAAGCCAGGACACAGAAAAGAGGACTGCTACAAGTGGAAGAGGGAACAGGTGAAGACAAGTATAGGCTGCTTGTACTGCGGGAAGCCGGGGCACAGGAAGGAGGATTGTCACAGATGGAAGAAGGAGGAAGAACAGAGTAGTGCAAGGAAGTCTTCAGTTGTAACAAGAGCATGTTGGACATGTAGTGAGGTGGGACACTTCAGTTCTGGGTGTCCGAAGAAGAAAAAGAAAGATCATAGCAAGAAATGCTGCCGTACTACAGTGACAAGGTCAACGTCAGATGAAGCAGACGTGAAGAGGATGCAACTGGAGGATGCAGATTTACAGCCAGTGCTTGAGTGGCTGCAGCGGAGTAGAGTGCGACCATCTTGGGAAGAAGTTTCCAGGTTGAGACCCACAACCAAGAGTTACTGGAGTCAGTGGGACCTTCGTTTGAATAATGGACTACTGGAGCGTCAGTGGGAGACACCTGATGGCCTCAGCAAGTATTGGCAACTTGTGGTTCCAAAGAAGATGAGGTCAGAGGTCTTGGATGAGTCCCATAACCAGATTACCAGTGGGCACTTGGGAGTGAAGAAAACTCTAAGGTGGCTGCGATAGAGGTTCTACTGGACTGGCATGCGTCATGATGTTGAAGATTGGTGTCGGGCCTGCGATGTGTGCTGTGCCAAGAAGGGACCCAAGAAACGTGGGTGCGGCCCTCTTCAGCTGTACCAAGTGGCTGCACCAATGGAAAGAGTTCCAGTGGACATTGCTGGACCTTTGCCACTCAGGGAAAGAGGAAACCAATACATATATGTCACGATGGACTACTTCACAAAGTGGCTAGAAGCCTATGCCATCCCCGATCAAGAGGCTTCAACTGTTGCTCAGGTGTTGGTTGACCAGTTCTTCTGTCGTTTTGGGAGGCCACAAGAGCTACATTCAGACCAGGGTAGAAACTTTGAGTCTGCTGTGTTCCGCCCGTTATTGGGGATCAGGAAGACCAGGACAACCCCACTAAGACCACAGTCAGATGGGATGGTGGAGAAATTCAACTGGACCCTAGGACAAGAACTGGCCAAGTACTGCGTAGATGGACAAACAGAATGGGACCAGAAATTACCTGTGTTGTTGATGGCATATCGTTCTGCATCCCATGAGTCTACTGGCTACACCCCTGCAAAACTGATGTTGGGCCACGAGTTACGCTTACCCGTTGACTTGTTAATGGGAAGACCACCTGGCGAAGAGCTGCCTACAGACACCACTGGCTATGTGAAGCACCTTCAAGAAAGGCTGGCTGAGGTACATCATCAAGTGCGAGGAGCCCTCAAGTTTTCAGGAGAGGTGATGAAGTGCAAGTATGATACCAAGGCAAGAGAGATGAGGATGGCAATGAAGTTTGGTTATACAATCCTCAACGGAAGAAGGGACAGTCACCGATGCTGCAGAGCCCATGGGACGGGCCTTACACTGTGTTCGACCGCCTGTCAGACGTAACATATCTGATTCGAGGAGGCAGGAAGTCTCGCCCAAAGGTGGTACACGTGAATCATCTGTGGCAGTACCATGGGCCAGAACAGTACAGTTGGGACGTCTCCGAGGGATCATGCTCTCCCGCAGCCGAGGATGTTGAGGAGGACCAGGGAGCTGAAGTGCAAGAGGATGGTGACAGTTTCCCGAGGGAAGAAGTGAATCAGGAAGAGGACCAAGCCCTCCCAGGAGTAGTGGACTGTATGGAGGAGCAAGGACGTCGTCGGAAGTGGCACAGAAGAAGACCTGAGAAGTTAAAGGATTATATTGTGTATAGTTAGATGTTTCATTAGGATTAAGGTTTATGTTTATATATACTGTGTAGTTTTGTCGGGATGACAGAGAACTAGGGAGAGGGTAGTGTTATGAAGGGGGATTTGCCAGTTAGGTGTTCGAGAATTATCTGGATATTTACCGTAGGCTGAAGGTACGAGTCAGAGTTGCCAGTTTGCCTGCTGTTTGGAGCGTAGTTGTTTCGTATGTTATGCATTAATTTTTATGCTCTTTTTTCTCTATAATGTTTTATTTACATGATTGTTCTTTAAATTATGTAATTTAATTTAAGTTTGGTAATGATTTAGTGTTATGTAATGTAAGAAGACTTGCATGTTTGATGTCTCTTAATTGGTAACTGTGTTGCTAGGGGCAGGTCAAGGGCCCGCACATACCAGAACTATCGAGAAATAGATCGTTCTCGAGTAATGCAAGGTTATATAAGGATGGGGAATGAGAGTGTAAGTTGTTGTACAGGTTAAGAGTTATTTGAGCCTCAGTCAGTTTGAGTGAAGTGTCGGTGCAGTTTGTATTTTTCGGTACTTGTGAAAGCAGTGTTTGTAGAAGTTTGTACATTTTCGGTACTTGTGAAAACTGTGAAGTGTAATAACTGAAGTGTTGTCAAGTATTAAGTGAAATTGCAGTTAGTACAGTTTGTATACGTCCAATGTTTGTGAGAACAGTCGTTAAGTTAGCAAGCATAAAGTGGAATTGTTTGGGAAAAAAATAAAGACGGTTAACTTTAAGCAGCCAGTGTTTCTCTTCGCCTCAGCTGATCTTGTGTGCTGTACACCCAAAGGCTGCCCATAGGAAGAAAGACTCACTGGGCAAAGTCATTCCTATACTGCACTACTGCTGTTGGGTCATGTGGCAGTGTGGGGACTGGGACGTAACAATACCAAAGAACTGGCCTAAATACCAGTTTATGCAGTATGGAAAATCAAGCACGACTGTTACTTTTAACAGAGCTCAAAGATAAGAACTGTAAATTTATTAATTACAAAAGAAAGCTACCGTACATGAATTTCAAGCAAGGGAATACTCTCACTCACGCACTCAAACCAATAGCTAAATAACCTCAAGCCTAGAGAAACAAAAAGAAAATACTGGTCAGTGGAGATGAGACCTTCGCTGCGAAAGACTGGGCGTCTGTCACTATTCGAAATGCTGCAATCGCTTGACGTCTACTACTGCCGATCACCAACTCGGTGGAGAGATACAGGAACTGCTGACTGCTAGAGACTTCGAAGCCGCTGCGATGAGAATCTCGCTCTGCACTATGCCAACGTCACGAGCTACTCCCATGGCAGTCAATAACCGACTGACTGACTTATTCAAATACCCGGGACACGAGTGTGAGAAATGGGCGTGGCTCAACTCAATGGTTAGCGAGGAAAGGGTGTGGGAACGACAATTATGCAAAATATTGCTCAGTGAAATACACTGTCTGTAGTCACTCATAAAAGTTTGTGGGGGTCCGTGTGTATGTGGGCCTCTGCAGGCCCCACCCCTTTCTATTGGACGAGTCTGTATAACGACGTGACGCCACAAACACCCATACACGCGGCAGAACTGTGACGATGTAATAAAGTAAGAAATGATTATGTTTGTCAATCATCTGTTATCGGTAGTCATATTCAGTTCAATGTTGTATGATATGATATGAAGGTAAGAACCCTTTTTATCTCTAAGTTTTCATTAAGCACGTGAACAGTGACGACGGTAGTGAAGGTCAGATGCAGTTGAATCGTTTCGAAAATTTGCTTCGTATCCACATGAATAATGCTGTAAACCATTAAGAGCTGAACGCACACAGTATCGAACATAAATGTTGTTTAACATATCTTCATCATATATACCTCCATATAACCAGTGAAAAACACATCTGAATAATAGGTAATAAAACATTCTAAGCAGACCAAGACTCGAAACAAAGAACAGTGAAGCAATCTGAGTTGGCCAAAGTCGTAACGGAACAGCCTCGAGTCAGAAGGAGTTAAGTTCCCGCTCTGCTATGGTGTTTGAGGTTAAAGCCATTTGTTAATTTAGAAATGAAATGGTATATATGCTACTCATACGAAATCCTCACTGTGCAGTCATTTGATGTCGACCAATTACTCTCTATACAGGGTGATTCACGAGTTTCTCCGGAAACTCTGGGAAATGCCTGCTTATACAATTCTAAGCATAAATTACTCTATATGTATAGGTGTTTAATGTAATGGTTTATAAGTGGAGAAATTTTCAAATCTGACAGATGTGAATGGGAGGCGGCCAGGCTGGTGGCGGTCTTGCTGTGTTGTCAAGTTACTCAATTTTCTTTTAAATTTTACACGTTGTTCTCATTCTGAATAAACTATACTTTGATTAGTCGTCAGGTAAGTAATTGTTCTACATAGAAAAGTATATCACTTTAAAGTAACAAATAAATCTCCTATTAAAGGTGTAAACATGGCAAAGATGCCATACCAATGATAGAGCTCAGACTGACAGTTCCCTCCAAGTGTTAGCGAGTGTCGTACGCCTATTTATTCCAGGTACGGTTTCACCTACATTTCGCTACAATGCCATTCACTTTTACAAACGTGGAGTATGCAGATATGATTTTTATCTATGGGTTCTGCAATGGCAACGCTGAAGCATCAGCAAGAGAATACAGACGGAAATATCCAAACAGGAGCCCAGATGCAAAAGTGTTTTACCACGTCTACATGGAGAGGCAAGTTGAAGTACGACGCATAGTAGGAATGGTACACCACAGCCCTAGCATCAGTACAAGAAGAATTTCATCCCGACTTAGTGTTCCACAAGCGAGGGTATGGAGGACATTAAAGCAGGAAGGTCTGTACCCATATCACATACAACAAGGTTAGCATCTACAACCCAGGGATTCTGCTCAACGACTTGATTACTGTACTTAGCTAGCAGATCATCCTCAGCTGTGCAAGTACATATTATACACTGATGAAGCCATATTTACCTGCAGTGGATCACATAATACTCGTAATGTACATTGGTGGTCAAAAGAAAAAAAATCCCAAGGAAACAGTTGAACGGAACTTTCAACACCGATTTTCAGTTAATGTGTGGGGCGGTATGAGTAACAACCAGCTGATTGGACCTCATATCTTTGAAGGGAGGCTTACAGGAGATGTCTATGTTAATTTTCTAAGAGATGAACTTCCCTTGTTACTTAGAGATGTGCCTCTGAAGCCACGGCGACGTATCATTTTTTAACATGTAGGGCCGCCTCCCATTCATATCTGTCAGATTTGAAAATTTCACCACTTGTAAACCATTACATTAAACACCTATACTTATAGAGCATTTTATGCTTAGAATTGCATAAGCTTGCATTTCCCAGAGTTTCCGGAGAAACTCGTGAATCACCCTGTATAAATACCATACATCAGATCGCAATTTATTGTACTGTTTCTCGACCTGCACTTCTGTTGTCACTGCTCACTTAATGAAAACTTTCACATCGAAAAGGCTCTAACCTTCACATCTTATCATACAACATTGAACTGATAATGACTACCGATAACATATGATTGACAAACATAATCCATTCTTACTTTATTACATCGTCACAGTTCTGCCGAGTGTATGGGTGTTTGCGTCGTCACGTCGTTATACAGACTCGCCGTATAGAAATGGGTGGGGATTGCACAGGCCTACACACACACGGACCCCCACGAACTTTTATGAGTGACTGTATATAGAGACAGTCACTTACGAGACAATGACGAATGTTTTGAAAACTCGTTACAATTTTGAGTGCAAAAGCGAACGGTTATCAGACTGAGCGAAATTCTACGGGCTTCAAAACTGTTCAAGCGTTCCCACTATAATGCTAAATAGAGTTACGAATTAACATACTAATATTACGATCTTGGAAATTCGTGACAGTTGGGATGATAGGCAGGCGGCAGTAAAGCTTGCTACTAGCCTCAAGGGTGCAGTATTGGAAATTCTGGACCAGATGTTAGTAGAGGAGGGGAACACATGTCAGCCCTCAGAAGAAGTACTGGAGTGCAGATATGGGACCATGTACCAGACTGAGGATTACAGAGCAGGATTCCTGTGCTGCGTAAGGGCTCGAGGCGAATCCCTCCAGTAGCTTGATCATGACCTGGATAAGATGACACACAAGGCATAACCTGGAGAAGCACCTATTCTGTTGACTATTCCTCCGAGTGACCAGTTCATCGGTGCTCTTGATAGTGCAGAGTTGAAAGTTCACGTGAAGCAGGCACAGCCCAGAAACATGCAAGAAGAACTAGTCAGAGCTCTAAAATTTGAGTCGTACATCAGCTCCAGTACGTCCACTTTTCAGGCAGGTCTTAGTGCAGGATTCAAGCTGAAAATTATGAAGGAGGTTGCTGGTACTGTGAAAAGCCAGGACATACGAAAGTGGACTGCTACAAGTGGAAGAGAGAACAGGAGATGATGGAAGGAGGTTGCTGGTTTGGCGAGAAGCCAGGACAGAAGAAGGTGGATTGTTACAAATGGAAGAAGGAGCAGGAACGGAACAATGCAAGGAAACCCACGATTGCAACAAACGGGAGTTGGACACATAGTGAGATGGACACTCCAGCTATGATTGTCCAAATGAGAAGGACGGCAAGAAGAAAGCTGCAAAAGATGAGAATGATGACATTAAGTAGTAAAGGCCTGTGACCAGATGCAACAACCAGCCATTTTTTTTTTCTAAAAAGCCCCACCATTGAGGAAATGCAAGAGAACCTTGATTGACAGCGTGTGAGACGACAAAAGAACAGACAGCAAGTAGTGTAATAGGAATGGGAATCTGGGCTGGAGATGAATAGAACCTGAAGAGAATGCATGTGGAGGATGCAGATTTAAAACCAGTGCTAGAGTGGCTGCAGTGGAGTACACTGCGACAATATTGGGAAGAGGTTTACAGATTCAGCTCTGCGACTAAGAGCTATTGGAATCAGTGGGACCTTCTTCGTTTGGACAATGGACTACTAGAGCATCAGTGGGAGACAGCCAATGGTTTCTGCAAGTATTGACAACTGGTGGTTCCAAAGAAAATGAGGTTCGAGTATTTGGATCAGTCCCATAACCAGATCACTAGTAGGCACCTGGGATTGAAGAAAACTTGGTCAGACGTGCATCGTACTTCGGGGTGACGGGGCGGGTTAAGTTGTGTGGCCCTTGACTGTTAATATAACCCCAGCAAAGCCATGTTAAATTGATACTGATATACTGTAAATCGGTATGTGACAGGTTTTCATTTGATACATACAGAGTCAGACTACATGTAGTAATAAAATGCCAAAACTATAAT
>JAGKTI010040145.1:0-10453 GCA_018397915.1 Birgus latro
GAGAGAGAGAGAGAGAGAGAGAGAGAGAGAGAGAGAGGGTGCTATGATTGAACCAGTGTCGCATACTATAAGGCAGGGGTTCTCAACCTGGGGTACGCGTACCCCCAGGGGTACGTGAGAGGAATTTTTGGGGTACGTGACAGGTTTCTCAAATACTTCGGTTTTGAATAACTGCAAACCTGTTCGTAGAAAGTGGCCAACATGTGCTAGGCTAGATGTGTCCTCCACTAGAACCAGGACACTAAGTGACAACATTAACAAGGAAACTCTTGGAGTTATGTCATTTGAGAGAAAGCTCTCTTGGACTACACTTGCCACACAACCTTGCAAACCCATAATACAGTAGTCACCCTTGCTCATTTTCTATCGATCACGTCTCTCCTCACGCGTACCGAACAGGTATCAAAGTGAGACGCACTGTTCGCCTCTCACTGTCACCCACTCACCACTCTTCCCTCACTACCCTCACCCTCAGGTACGTCGAGATCTGCTTCATGGTTTCCAGTGTATTTGTAGTCTGATTTTTTTGCCTCGTTTAAGTTGTCATGGATTTTGCTTGCGGCTACGAAGTCATGTGCCTACACTGCAGCCATAATAACTTGTAATGGTTTCATGGCCAAGTTTATGGTTTTCAATTACGTGGGTAAGGGGTACGTGACCAATACTGAAAGACTTCAAGGGGTACATAAGATTAAAAAGGTTAAGAAGCTCTGATATAAGATATGCTTGCACCCAGTCGGCTTGCGCGGGCCGATTACACTTGGTTCACAGACTACACTTACATCCAAAGCCACTCCAACACAAAAATCACGCAAGCACTTCTCACCCTGCGTACAATATCTGTAGAGCACCACATGTTTGTGGAGTGGAGCCTGATACACCAGAAAGAAAGGAGAGAGAAAGAGAGAGAGATGGCTTCGGTTTTGCAAAGTAGAAGTTTCATCACACTTTCTTGCCCTCACTCTCTGCCCTGTTATAATCCATATTTCTCTTAATATGGCTTCCTTTCTATCACTGCATAATGTTATATATTAAACTGTACTTTTTTCTGTCTCTTTTGCACATCAGTGTTGTAGTCGAGAAGAGAGAAAGTGCAAGTCTCTTGTTGTGAAAAAAATTTTGGTGCAAAGATTCTGACCAGTCAATACAGGCAAGGGAATCTTCCCAGGGAATTCGGCCAATCTGCAACTGTGATCCCTTCCTGCTCCTCCAGTCACGACGCTCATTTTTCTCGTTATGACAAGGAGCCTTTGTGTAAAAGTAAAAACGAATAAAGCAGCCTCTGGTGAACACACACACACACACACACACAGTGAAGTAAATGAAGGACGAAAACAAACTGAACCATGTATTTTAGTGAAAAAAACTGGGATGAAATCTACTGTAATATCCTTAGTGATTTGTTGATACATCGGGAACGACACCTAGACAAGTCAGGCGGTTAATCAAAGGCAGGTGAACACTTCAAGGTTTTATTCCTTGGCATAGCTGTGGTACATTTGCAAAACATAGACTTTATTCTCCCACGTAACACTGTCCTTCACACACTGCTACTCATTCACTGACTCACTAACTCTCACTTGCCGACTCTGTCTGACTTCCTTCCGTCCTTCACAAATTACTCTCACTGTTTGGCTCACCAACTCTGTCACTGATTCACTGACTGTTTGCTGACGAGAAAAGATAAAGGAAAACTGAACTCCCACGTATACAACTCGCTTTGTCTCTCACTTTTGGCTAACTATTTATTCACTGAATATCCTTTACTGATTCTGACTCCCATTGTTTGACAAGCTCTGACTCACTGTCACACACAAGATAACGGTCTGCCATTCCTTGGCTTGCTAAGTTGAATTGGCACATTGCCTAAACCGAACTTAGCTTTGACACTGGACACACTTTAAATACTCTCCCCTCCTCCCAAGTTTACCTACCAGTACAGCCAAGAATGTTCTAGAAGGATCAAAGAGAACTCGCATTTTCTGATGCAGTAAGGCATATAAATTAGCAATACACAATAACAATAATAACAAGAACTAATTCCTTAGGTAACACAGGAAGTAAAAATAATGAACATGGCAAAATTTCCAGAATCTTCTTCGCATCTACAGATACAGACATCCTATGGCACCACACCTACCTTCTAGAATGTTCCTCACATCTCCAAATATAAAATACTACCCAGATCCTACTTGCATAACACTGCCCCTCCCTCAAAACTGTTTTGCCCCTGACACAGCCACCTAATCCTACCAATATAAGAGTATGCAAAGGAAAAACTTCCAGGATAGTGGGCCATCACAGTCATCTCTGCTGTCTAGGTCCCATGGCGTGAAAAATTGGATTGCCAGTGCTGTCAACTTTGTCATTCTTCTGGGCCCTCCTTTTATCTCTGATGCCCAGCAGATACTCAGCTCCACTCCATGTGCACTTGCCAGGTCTAGGTCTCCTGTTTTAGAAAATACATCAACGTGCCTCACCAAGGGGCCTCTCCAGCTGCCCCATCCATGGCTTCTGCAGATATTGGGCACTCCTGGCAAAAAGATCCCACATGTGGTCAGGTAGTTCTTCCTGAAGCTCAGCCATACTCCTCTTGCATGCACTTCTTGGTGGTTCTTGATCGACTTGTTGGCGCAAACTCACAACTGTGACCTGATGTATCTCCTTACCACGAAGTGAATATTTGGCTATAATAGTGGGTACTTCTTCTGCCGTAGGGCCAACCAAGGTCCTGCCCACGATCTCTTCCTCTTCTATCATGCCATGGCGTGTTTCACCAATCCCAGGGCAGTTTGCAGTCGTATCGTAGAAGTTGCAGGACAGCAACATCTCTGGCTCATTGTGGTTAAATGTAATCCACCTGGTTGTCACTATTAGACTTTCATGCTTCATGGCTCCCAGCAAAACACTCTTTCCTCCTAGCTGCATTAGCTTTGAATGGAAGTTAAGCAGGCAGTGGCAGGACACCACGCAGTCCAAATCCAATTCTGCAGCAGTCCCCAATGTCAGCACCACATATGGCCAGGGTCTCTTCCTTACCTCCATGCTACATCTTGACACCTACTGATCCCCCAAACCCTGTGCAGCACCCTGTAATTCCCCACAGCCTATGACCCACCGCTTCCAGCTGCTTCTCTGAGCCTGTGTCAGTGACCACTGGGTAAGCTGCTCGCTCTGTCTCACCATCCTCCTCCGCGCACCTATCACTGGCACCTAAGGGGTATGCTGGGTGCTGAGCCTCATTCAAACTGTTCAAGGACCCTGCCATTCACTTCCTGTATTTCACTTCTCACTTTATCCTACTGTTCAGGAACTCTCTTCCCTTACTTCTTTACCTGGTGGCTTGATCTCTCTACCTTGCTGTATGCCACTTGTGCTTCATGATGTTTGTTTTGTTTTTCATAACATTTCTTTTGTTCTTGCTCTGCTCTGAACATTGCATATATATCTTTCTTTTGCTCTTCATGCTGTGCTTCTTGATATATTATTTGTCCTCCATACTGTATTCTGAACATTGCGAGTATATCTTTTGTTTGTTCTTGCTGTGCTCTCGCCACTGCGAATGTATCTGGCAGAGCTATGTCACCTCTGTGGCAGTCTCTCCACGCATCTCCATATCTCAGAATGTATCCCCACTCCTGACACTACTTGTTTCAACATTAGTGGTTCGTTGAAATATCAGGAATGACACTTAAACAAGCCAGGAGATTAATCAAAGGCAGCTGAACCCTCCAGAGTTTATTTCTAGGCATAGCTGAGGTACACTTCCGAAACACTCTTTTCCCTCCCTAACTCTGCCCTTCACTCACTACTACTCATTCACTGGCTGATGAACTCTCACTACTGACTCAGCCTGACTACACCATTCTTCACCGAATATTCTCACTGTGACTCACTACCTCTGTCACTGATTCACCGACTGTTCACCAGTGAAAAACTGAACTCCTCCCCACACAGTTCACTTTGTCTGTCACTCTTGGCTAACTAAATATTCACCGAATGCCCGTTACTGACTCTGACTTTCACTGTATGACCAACTCTGATTCGCTGTCACAAAACAAACTAACGGCCCCCCACTACCAAGCTTGCTCAACTGAATTGGCATACTGCCTAAACTGAAGTGAACTGAACTCGGACATGGGAGGCTCACTTTAAGTGCCCTTTCCGCCCACCTCTTACTCCACTGACTAGCATAGTCCAGAATATTATAGGAGATTAACTGAGAACTCACATGTCCTGATGCAATATTTCACGTAAATTAACAATGCACAATACCAATAATGATAAGAACTAATTCGTTAGGAAAGAGAGAAAGTAAACAAACAGATGAGCTGAAATCACAAGAATGTTCCTCACATCTTCAGCTACAATCATTAACCTAATTCTACAGCACAGCACTTAAAACTTAGAAAGTTCTTCACATCACCAGATATAAAACACTACCTTAATCCCACCGGCATAACACTATTTTGTAGGAAAACTAAACAATTTCATGGCTTGTGAGAGTGATCAGGAATAATAAACAAGTGGTGCCAGGCACAACAAACCTCTCCCGGCAGCACTTATTTTATTGTTGTTAAATACTGACTCATTTCTGCCATTTAGTGTCAGTGCACAATTGGTCAAAGGGCATGCTGCCAAATGAAAGTCCGTGTGAGACTTCCTACATCTTTGTAATAGTAAATATCTCCATCTTCAACGAGTTTCGAGTTACAGTCCCCTGATTATATGTGACCTTGGATTTGACCTTTCCAGGTCACTTGCAGTCAAAGGTCAAGGTACCAATTAAAAACCCATATTGGATTTCCTATATGTTCTTCATAGTAAATGTCTCTCTGTCTCCAACCAGAGTCGAGTTATAGTCCCCTGAATATCCATGACCTTGAGTTTGACCTTTCAAGGTCATCCAAGGTCAAAGGCCTTGCTGCCAAATGAAAGCTCATATTACGAGTTCCTATATGTTCCTAATACTAGATATGTCTACCTTCCAACGTTTTCAAGTTATAGCCCTCTGAAAATCCATGACCTTGAGTTTGACCTTTCAGGTTCACTCGATTAACTCCAGAATTTAATTGCCTTCTTTGGGGAGCAGTACCCACATACCCTGAAAGTTTCACATAATTTAATTCAGCCATTTTTCTGTTATGTTCCTAACAAAGAAACAAACAAACAAGTGGTACCGGGCACAACAAACCTTGCCCAACAGCAGTTATTTTATTGCTTTTAAGTAGTGACTTGTTTCTGACATTTAGTGTCAGTACACAATTCAGATCTAAGGTAATGGCACAAATGTTCTTATATCAAGCACTCTGAAAATCCATGTTCTTGCATTGAACTTTTCATGGTCACTCAAGGTCAAAGGTCATGGTGACAAATGAAAGCCCACATGAGACTTCCTATATCTTGGTAATAATAAACATTTATATCTTCAACGAGTTTCGAGTTATAGCTCCCTGAATATACTTGACCTTGAGTTGGACCATTCAAGGTCATTCAGAGTCAAAGGTCTTGGTGTCTAATGAAAGCCCATATTATGAGTTCCTGTATGTTCTTAATACTAGATATCTTTATCTTAAAACCTATTCAAGTTATAGTCCTCTGAAAATCCGTGACCTTGATTATGACATTTCATGGTCAATCAATTACCTCCAAAATCTAATCACTTTCTTTGGGAACCAGTGCCCACATACCCAGAAAGTTTCATGTAATTTCACCTAGCCGTTTTTCCGTAATGTTGCTAACAAGCAAATGAACAAACTCGACCAAAAACAATACCTCGTCGGACTCTGTCCGGGCGAGGCAAAAGACTAACAAACAACCAAACAAACATACAAACCAACATACTCGACCAAAAACAATACCTCTTCGGACTTCGTCCGGGCGAGGTAAAATATATACACAAACTTAAGTTTTCAAACTGAAAAGGTTAACCATCTGAGCCAGAGAATGCCACTGATGTTTTGTCCTTGCTGCTATCAAACTACTATATTTGGCATAAGGGAGCGTCATGTTCAGTACCAGAGTGCAAGTTTCTGCTGTAGTTTATTCTTCCTACTTCAACGCTATTTTATCCCAGTTAGCAAAGACTGGAAATGGTTAAGAAGGCTATGACTCATTCAGTTTGATAAACCTCTCCTGACCTGAATTTAATCGCCTGAATATACTAATAACAAAATAAGACGGCATCTTACTGATGGGGTTAATGAAGACTATCCATTCGTCTTAGTTCGAGTTGATGCTTCGAAGTTAAATAGAATCATTTGGAGATATCAAGAATAACATACAAAGAACGATCTTGTGTTTAAGGGCTTTAATCCTATATTTCTCGAAGGTTTCGGAATAAATCTCCCAGTTTCTGTTCAGTAAGAATTTTTGTAGCAGCTCATCATTAGCAGTGTGGTTTTATACTATACCTGACTTTGTCTTTTACGTTAATTATATCTCATTATATCAACATAGCTTTTACCAATAATTTACAAGCACGTACTGAGGTGTAATGCCTATACTAAATCGCTAAAAAAGAGGTGTTACGAAGCCTCCGATGCCACTAGCACCTAGACCCAGGGGAGTATGAACTCTGTGTCGTCCGAAATGTTAGAAATAAAAATAACTAAACCCTGCACTTCAAGGACGTCAGTCCAATTATAGTTTTGCTACGTCCTGACGATTTGTTTCAGACCAGGAGAAACTTGAACTGGAGGTATTGGAGTTTTTGTTGTGCTCCTCGCTACTAGGAGACCCTTCTAAGCTGAATAAAGTTTTCAGGAGCCTGCATGAGTGAAACTAAAGAGAATATGTTTCTAGAGGCTAAGCTTTTTGTCTTTCTCTTTCAGATATTTCATTCACCAGGACGAAAATGTAGTATTCTGTAGAAAATGCAATATTTGTGTGTGTGTGTTTGTGTGTGTGTGTGTGTAAGACAGAGAGAGAGAGAGAGAGAGAGAGAGAGAGAGAGAGAGAGAGAACGTGGGAAGGAAAAGTAATTTAATACTATCTATCTGTCTATAGCCAGACGCATTAATCTCGTACTGGGTGGCCACAAACAAATCGCATCCACGTCGCCCTGTCCTCTGCCATTTCACTGCCTCCCCCAGCGCACAAGCCCTCGCGCTCATATATCTCTCCACTTCAGCTCATCCTCAGTCTCCCCATTCCTCTCCCCCCCCCTCCAGCTCACTCAGATACACTCTCCTCCTTAGTCTCTCGCTCTCCATCCTCTTCACATGAGTAAAAAAAGCCTCATGGTATTTCTCCCAACGCTTTCTACCACATCCACGGATCGTTCTAAATTTCTAATTCTNTCTCTCTCTCTCTCTCTCTCTCTCTCTCTCTCTCTCTCTCTCTCTCTTTCTCTCTCTCTCTCTCTCTCCATTACTGCCATCCTTACCTCCGTCCCCATTTTCCATTTCTCTTTCTCCTCCATCCCCTTACTAACTCATTCCTTTACTCCTCCCTCCTCCCCCCCCACCCCGTCTTTCTTTGTCTTCCCTCCATCATCTTTCTGGTTCTTCCATCAAAATATCACCTTCTCTCCTTCCCTCCCGTTCCTTCCTTCATCAGCTCTTACTGATTTCCTCTTTCCTTTCCTCGCCAGCAATTTTCTTCCCTTCATCTCCCATCATACCTTCCATGACCTTTCCTACCCATTTGCCCCTTCTTCCCTAATTCCAGGCTTGAGTATATCTTCCTTTTCCTGTATTTCTTCCCGCTTCTCTCCATCAGTCTTTGTCTATTGCTCCTTCTCCCTCCATCTCTCCCTGCAGAGACAGAAGAAAAGTCGACAGCTGGCACTCCATCTGCATACATAATGTTCCTTCCTCCGTTTCTTCCTTTCGTCTCTGTCTTTCATTCCCTTCATGTTTTATTATTTCTGTCGCAGACTCATAGAACAGTTACTATTTTAAAAGCCTAGATGTTTGTCTTCCTTCTTTACTTCCTTCCTTTCTTTTCGTTCCCTGGAATTTTTCCTTCCTTTCCGTTTCTCTGTATTTCTTCCTTCCTTCGTTCCTGTTTCCCTGCATTTCTTCCAACCTTCCTTTCTGTTTCCCTGCATTTCTTCGTTCCTTCCTTTCTTCTCGTTAATTTATCTTTTTGCCTCCCCTCTTCTTTCCATCGATGTTTCCTCTTTCCCTCTTACCCCCTTCTTTCTTTCTTTCCATTTTTCTTACTTGCCATCGATAATTTCCCTTCCTCACGTACCTCCCTCTTTCTTTCTTTCCTTCTTTCCGTTTTTCTTTCTTTCCTTTTTCCGTGTTTTCTTGGCCTCTTTCCTCCTCAGCGAACTCTTTCCTCTTCTGTTTTTCCTGTTTCCCTCTCCTTTTCCCACCTCCTCCTTCGTCTAACAGGAGATGGTGTGTAAGAATCTTGAATATGTGGTCAAGGTTGTTATCTTTTCCTGATAATCCTCTCAACCACAGGACGATTATTCGGTGAAGGTAATGTAGTATGTATGGTAATGTACGTGCCTAGATGTAGCTGTTGTGTGATGCAATTTTCTGCTGCCAGTATATCATGCTGATAGAACTACTGTCACGAATGTGCAGTCTGCCGCTGACATGCTTCCTATTGCCTAAGTGCAGAAGAATGCTAAAAAGGCCTCTTTTTTTTGTACAGACCCGAGTACTCGGTAACTCAGTGTAACATGATGGCATCTGGATCAGGTGAACAGCCCTTTATCTCTCTCTCAACGAATTAGTGATAGAAAGCTACGAGACACCAAGAGAGTGGGGTGAACCTGTTTTAAATAAAATATCTAGTTGTCGTTGGATGTATTTTACAGCCTGAGTTCCTGAGAATGTGTCGATCGTCCAACAAAGCCAACTACATTTACTTGGCAAAGATCGCCGTATAGTAGGACCTCTCCTATTGAAAGGATCAGTGTAAGGTGTATGTAATTCATTCAGATTGAAATGTCCTTCAAGGGTTTAAACTGAATGGATTCAAGGTTACAGGAATATGGTAAAAGATCTCGTTTATGAAGTGGTAGGGAGAGTGGCAGGAGATGCACGGTGCTGAACTTAGCAATCAATGAGATTAATTAGCACATTGCTAATGTGTGGAGATATACAAATGCGGCATTAACATCATAATAGGGTGATGTGGAGCTTGCTAGGGTGTCTCTGCTAATTGGGTGGAGATATACAAATACGGCATCAAACAGATAACAACGTGATGTGGAGCTTTGCATGGGTGTTTCTGCTAAGTGGGTGGAGATATACAAATGTGGCATCAACCAGATAACAGGGTGATGTGGAGCTTCCTAGGGTGTCTCTGCTAATTGGGTGAAGATATATAAATGCGTCATCACCTAGATAACAGGGTGATGTGGAGCTTGCTAGGGTGTCTATGCTAATTGGGTGGAGATATAAAAATGCGGCAAAAAAACAGATAACAGGGTGATGTGGAGCTTGCTAGGGTGTCTCTGCTAATTGGATGGAGATATACAAATGCAGCATCAACCAAATAACAGGGTGATGTGGAGCTTGCTAGGGTGTCTCTGCTAATTGGGTGGAGATATACAAATGTTGCATCAACCAGATAACAGGGTGATGTGGAGTTTGACAGGGTGTCTCTGATAATTGGGTAGAGATATAAAAATGCAGCAACAACAAGATAAAAGGGTAATGTGGAGCTCGCTAGAGTGTCTCTGTTAACTGGGTGGAGATATACAAATGCGGTAACAACCTGAAAACAGTGTGATGTGGAGCTTGCTAGGGTATCTCTGCAAATTGAGAGGAGATATACAAATGTGGTATCAACCAGATAACAGGGTGACGTGGAGATTGCTAGGGTGTCTCTATTAAATGTGAGGAGATATACAAATGCGGCATCAACCAGATAAAAGGGTGATGTGGAGCTTGCGAGAGTGTCTGTGCTAAGTGCGTGGAGATATATAAATGAGGTATCAACCAGATAACAGGGTGATGAGCTTTCTAGGGTGTCTTTGCTAATTGGGTGGAGATATACAAATGCGGTATCAACCAAATAACAGGGTAATGTGGAGCTTGCTAAGGTTTCTCTGCTAATTGGGTGGAGATATACAAATGTGGCGTCAACAAGATAACAGGGTGATGTGGAGCTTGCTAGGGTCTCTCTGCTAATTGGGTGGAGATATAGAAATGCGGCATGAACCAGATAACAGGGTGATGTGAAGCTTACTGGGGTGACTCTGATAATTGGGTGGAAATATACAAATGCAGCATCAACCAAAAAACAGGGTGATGTGGAACTTGCTAAGGTGTCTCTGCTAATTGGGTGGAGATATACAATTGCGGCATTATCGAGATAACAGGGTGATGTGGAGCTTGCTAGGGTGTCTCTGATAATTGGGTGGAAATATAGAAATGCGGTATAAAACAGATAACAGGGTGATGTGAAGCATGTTAGGGTGTCTCTGCTAATTGGGTTGAGATATTCAAATGCAGCAACAACAAAATGCGGCAACAACAAGATA
>JAGKTI010040146.1:0-10453 GCA_018397915.1 Birgus latro
CTGGGCAGAAATACAGTATAAAAAAGATGTGACTCAGGGGTGGGTTGACTCCAGTACCTTTTAAAGGACCTCTCTCTGTTGCGGACAGCATTAGAACAAGCGTGATTAAACCAAGGCTTTCTTGCACTAGTCAGAGGATCTGAAAAAGGAATGTATGCTTCCATGCCCGAGAGAATAACCTACGTAATGTGCAGGGCACACTCAGACGGCTCCCGGCCATGGAAGCAATAATCATTCCAAGGAAAATCAAAGAAGTACTGCCTGAGGGCCTCCCAATCTTCAGCTCCAAAGTGCCACAGGCAGCGTTTCCTTGGAGGGTCCACAGGCTGTACTGGAGCAATAGGACAGGTTAAGGTAGTAAGGTTATGATCGGAGGAGCTCAACGGAGAGAAAAGATTAACAGTGTAAGCAGAAGGATTAGTTGTTAGGAAAAGGTCAAGTATGATGGAACTCTCTCCAAGGCAGTCAGGGACACGGGTAGGGTGCTGTACAAGCTGCTCTAGGTCATTAAGGATAGAAAAGATGTAGGCTTGTTCACCAGGTGGATCAGTGAAAGGAGAGGAGAGCCAAAGGTGGTGGTGAACATTGAAATCTCCAAGAATGGAGATTTCAGAGAAAGGAGAAATGGATAGAATGTGTTCCATCGTAGAAGTAAGATAGTCAAAGAATTTTTGATAGTCAGTAGAATTAGGAGATAAGTAAACAGCACAGACATATTTAGTCAGAGAATGACAGGAGAGCCGAAGCCAGAGAGTAGAGAATTCAGAAGAATCAAGTTCAGGAACACGAGAGCAAGATAGATCGTTGCGTACATATACACAACAGCCACCTTTGGCTTTGAAATGAGAATAGAGAAAGTAGGAGGATACAGAATAGGGTTTGCTGTCAGTTGTCTCAGACAGCTGAGTCTCAGAGAGAAAGAGAAGGTGAGGTTTAGAGGAGAAGAGGTGGTGCTCAACAGAGCAAAAGTTAGAGGAAAGGCAGCGAATGTTACAGAAATGAAGAAGGAGTGAGTCAGACAGTGGTTCCAGGCAGCTCCGAGAGTCGTCACCGGGAGAGGGGCTAAATCACTTTTCCAAACGGCTCTACCTCATTCCCCTCTCCCATTAAACCTTCCAAGTCCAAAGATGACACCACTGACATTCCATCATCATCGTCTTCCCCAGGAAGTGCAGCAGACGATGTAGAGGCAACTGGCTCCTGTTGTTCTTGAGTTTGCTAGTAGCATGTGATCAGTGTTTGTTTTCTTCTGTTGCCTTCCATATTGTGCCTTTCAATGTAATAACGAAAAGTGGTTTCCACTCCACTGAGCACTTCCTGTGTCTTAAAGTAGCTGGTTTCATTTGCCTTGACCTCTTGTCTCAGAACATCCACTGCCGCTAGAATTTTACTGATCTTTGACATGGGCAAATTGTCGTCCTCCACTGGATTCTGCTCAACAAGCTGCTCAGATCTGGCCTCTTGTGCAGTGTGTACTGGGGGGAGGAGGGGAGCTCAATATGGGAGATGGTAGTTATGGCCTACTCTCTCCCCCAATTTCATTCACTCGAGGTTCAACTTGTTCATTATGGTTTTTGGACCTGATTAGCCCCTGCTCATTCACTAGGCGAATCATTTACTCTGAATACATTCACTGTGCGAGGGCACTGTGCATCATCTACTTTAACTCTCATCTTCCTGTTGTTGAGATATGTGGAAATAAGTGGAACAAAAGATGAGAGGCCATAGAACAGGAGTTTGGATTGCAGGGAACAGTAACAAACTTTGTCAAAAGCCTCAGAAATATCAAGGGCTACTCTAAGGGTTACTCCATGTTGGTCAGTTGACTGATGGATGGTATGAGTCAGGAGATTGAATATATCAACAGCAGATCTTCTGTGGTAAAAATCAGACCGTCTGTCATTAATCATGTTGTTGGATTCAAGATGTCTAACAATGTATTTATTATTATCATTCTCAAATACTATGCCAGAAGAAGATGTGATTCCTATTGGTCTGTAATCACAGAGGTTACAGGAACTTCCTTTCTTTGGAACTGGGTGGATATTGGCTTCCTTCCAAGAATTAGGTAACATCAAAGTACTGTATGTATGCATATTCTGAATAGTGCAGCTATAACAAGCGCACATTCTTGGGAACACTTTTTCAAAACAATCGGAGGAATTTCATCTGGTCCTGAAGCTTTGTTTATTGGTATATTACCTAGGATGGATTTTATATAATTTCCTAGTCAGTATCGTTTGTTGAGAAATTTTGGGAGGGTCAAGTTCTACTACAAGAATGTTCTGAATGACTTCGTCTAAGAACGTTCACATTTCCATCCACGTCATTTATAGTGTCTCCATCTGAAGATTTTAGTGGGGAAATGGGTGATGACTTGTTAAAGTTATTACTGAAAGAACTGAGAGCTGACCAGAATATTCTACTGTCATTAGGACTTAAAAGTTTGAGTGCTTGGTTGTGAAGAAAGTTTGATTTGGCGAGATTTATTACTGCTTTTGCATGGTTTCTAGCAATTTTAAACTGACTGTGGGATTCGTTTTTTTTTTAAATTTCAAGTAAAAGTTATATGCTAAGGACATTTGGGTCACAGATCTGGTACAATTGCTGTCAAACCATTTTTTGGAAGTCTGATTTTTCAGTAAATTGTCGACTGGATATGAACAATTCCATACCAGCTTGTAGTATGTCATTAATGTGGGACTGGGTAGAACTAATATCAACAGAAAAGAAAGACTGCCATGAAATATCAAAAAGATAGTTTCTAAATCCATCCCAGTCTGCCCTATCAAAGTGCCATCTGGCCACCCTGACTGGTTCAGAATGGGGAGATATACAATGAAGCTTTGATGCGACCGTGGTCAGAGAATCCAAATGGTGACATTTCCTCTATCCTTTATTAACCCGCCCAGTCCCGACCGTTTTTTTACCCAGCCTACCCCCAGATCTCGACCGATTTTCTACTTTTTGTTTTTTGGCTGAAACCTTCGCTTTTGGTGAGAAACATCGAAAAAGCATAGAGAAATCGCGATCCTGAGGTAAAAAAAATGTTGATACAGGTGGAACTCAACCTTACGTTTTCCTTCTTTTCCAGGGTACCTGGCTAAAAAAAACGAACTATGGAAGGGTTAACTAATTCAACCCACTTTAAATTATGTATTTATTTGGTACAAATTTGTGTGTAGTACAAGTCCATATTGGTTTTCACACAATAATATAGGTGTTAATAAGCAATGTTCACTCACCCAAAACCCCAGTATATGGCACCTTCCTTTACAACATTACCACCTCATCACTTCTGTTTGTTTCTACCTCTAGCTTCTTTGTTTCTTTGTCCTCCACCTCAAGAATCACTTTCACCGTCAATTTCGTCATTGGAGAGACCGTCAGGCAACATACCTTTACTGGCTAGGTTACTGCTAACAGGTGAATTGCCTAGTGTGGGGGGGGGAGGTGGGGGAAGGGGGGATTAGGTGGGTCCAGGCAGTATCCCCGCTTGACAGCAGGTAGAGAAAGGTCTCCCACATATGCCTATCAAAAATCACCCGCAAATGTTGAAAAATGTGCACACAATGGGCCTTGCAACTGCGTGATGCACGATGCACGTCGTTGGGTCTGTCCGCGGAAAAAAGTTGCAACGTGCATCGTACATCAGTGGGACTCGGAGGGTTAATCTGTGCTATTTGTCAAGAATAGGTCCAAGAGGCAAGCACTATGGTCAGGATTGTCTGGTATTCTGGTTATTTGTTTTACCAACTGTGTGAAATGAAACGATTCAGCAAACATCTTGCATTCTACATCAGTACTGTCAGTCCTGGCAGAACACAATGACCACTCTACATTACGGACGTTAAAATCAACAAAAACGGTTATTTCTATGGTAAGGGTGAGGTTAAGGTTAGTCAACTATGAGTATATGGAGTCAAATATGCTGGGTTCTGAAGAAGCATTGGAGACTGATAAACTGTACAGCTATATCTGCTTATATTTAGGTTATTTAGGTTGTATAATGAGTCAGTAAAGTTCAAGATGGTGTCAACTGCATACAGTACATCCTTCAACTTTGCGAACTTTAACTTAGCGATTCACCAGTTTTGCGAGGTAGTTCCAAAAGTCATGTATTTTTTAACATTTATGAACTTTGTGACTGATCACACACTTTGCGAGGTCGAGTGGTGGGAGAGTCATCTTCCCGCACTACTTTGCCACCCCAAGTAATGACATCATAATTCACTGGGCGTACTGAGCCTCCTAGTTCAGTGGTCTGCCGCCCCGCCACATTTATTTGCACCTGTTTCCAACCAAGGTCACTGACCCTCACAATTTCGTGGTGCTCCTCGCAATACCCCAGCAGTCTAACCTTGCACGAATGTTATCATGGCGCCAACAGGTAAGAAGAACAAGAAAATAATTTTGGAGACCAAACTGAAAATGACTGAAAGGAAAAAAGCAGATGAAGGTAATTCTGCTATTGGTCAGGAGTTTGGTGTTGGTGAATCGACAGTGAGAATGATTTTAAAGAACAGTGAACAAATCAAGCAATCAGCGAATAACTATGGAGGTGCTCAATTTGATGGTAGAATGCTGGTGGACAACAAAGAAGTGCTAATAAAACTGGAAAGATATCTTGCTCACTACATTCAAAGAAAGGAAAAGGAAGGGGTTGCATTAGATGGGCGCCATATAAGGGAGCAGGCAAAGATAGTCTATCACACGTGCCTTAAAAAAGCCATTAATCCTCCAACAAAACCTTTCAAGGCATCGAATGGGTGGCTATGCCAGTTCCTCAAAAGGAAGGGGTTTAAACACATCTGGTTCAGCGGCGAGTGAGGCAGTGCTGACTACAAATTGTTCGGCTTCACCCCCAGGTAAGCACTTTTTCCCACTCTTTCTCTCAACTCTACCTCTTAATTTTACGATGATAAATGAAACAAACATGAACTGATGTACTGTACGGTAATATTAATAAGAAAACATCATAGGCAAGAAACATTTTAAAAATAAATGCATTTACACTGATGTGAAGACTGGCGTGGTTTACGGGACTGGTGGCGGGGCGAGGCTTAGCTACTGTGGCCCCGCGGGGCCTACATCATCACAATCACTGTTGGCAGATATTTCCACATCTTACTGTGTTTTTCTGCCTCTCTCATGAATCCCTCGAAGTCAGAATCGTCACTGGGGTCATCAAAATGAAAAAGGTTAGGGATGCTAGGATCGCTGGCTGCTTGGGGAGGGGTGGCAGGACGGCTGGTCGATGGGGCAGGGTCTCTTGGGGTTCTCTTGAATTTTGTGATTTGAGACTGCTTCCTCTTGTTAACCCCATCTCTGTGGAGGTCAGCATAAAAGCGAAGCGGCCGAGAATTAACGATGCATAACCTGGCCAATATTCTCGCCGTCACTAACCAGCTGAAAAAAACCATCGTGAACAACGAATGTGACAATTTAGGGCTCAGCAAGCATGCAACGGTGTTGAAGGGCCCTTCGTTTTTATGCTGACCTACACAGAGATGGGGTTAACAAGAGGAAGCAGTCTCTAATCAGAAAATTAATGAGAACCCCAAGAGACCCTGCCCCATCAACCAGCCGTCCTGCCACCCCTCCCCAAGCAGCCAGCGATCCTAGCATCCCTAACCTTTTTCATTCTGATGACCCCAGTGACGATTCTGACTTCGAGGGATTCATGAGAGAGGCAGAAAAAACACAGCAAGATGTGGAAATATCTGCCAACAGTGATAGTGATGACTTAGGCCCCGCAGGGCGACAGTAGCCAAGCCTCACCCCGCCACCAGTCCTGTACACCAAGCCAATCTTCACATCAGTGTAAATGCATTTTTTTTTTTAATGTTTCTTACCTATGATGTTTTCTCATTAATATCACTGTACAGTACATCAGTTCGTGTTTGTTTCATATCATCATAAAATTAAGACGTAGAGTCAAGAGAAAGAGTGGGAAAAAGTGCTTACCGTGGGGTGATGTCGACCAATTTGCCTTTATTTCATATATTTAATTGTTTGAATTTGGCGAATTTTGATTTTGCAAGGGTTTTTGTCGACCATATTCTCGCAAAATTGATTTGGTATAACAACAGGTGTCACTCTTGTTATGGATGTTTGCGAGGAGATGGTAACCAGGAAAACCAAACGTCAGTAGCTGGAAAGAAGTGGGTTACTGTGTGGAATAGGGCTAAAGAGGATACACACTGGAGAAAGAAAAAAAAAAACAGAACTCAGACTGGTTCTAAGACCACAGACGTTAGTAAAATATAAGGCCAAACCCACACCTCGGACCAGGACTGACCAAAAGTTGACGAAAAAGGGCGGACCGGACAAAGAACTTGGTAAGGATTGCGACTTGGAATATAAGGGGTATGAATGATGAGGTGAAAGAGAGAGAGATCGTACAGGTGCTTGAGAGTGCGAAAGTGGATGTATGTGGAATAACTGAAACTAAATGGAGAGGAGAAAGCGTGAGAGAATGGGAGTATGGGTGGTGCATATGCGCGGGAGTAGGTGAGAATGAGAGGGCAAAAGGAGTGTGTATTGCTGTGAGCAACAGATGGAAGAAGAGTGGAGTATGGATCAGTTGTGTGGAGGACTGTGTGGGTAAGAGTGAAAGTTGGACTACAAATGTGGGCAATTGTGTGCGTATATGCGCCAACGCAAGATCGTGTAAATAGAGTGAGAGGAGAGTTCTGGACAAATGTGGAAGCCTGCTTGGAAAAGTTTGAAAGGAATGATAGAGTGTTTTTGATTGGAGATATGAATGGAAAAGTAGGGACTGAGAAGGTGGATGGAGTGGCTGGTGAGTAGGGTGTGCCTGCAGAGATGGATGAGAATGGCAGTGCTTTAGTGGACATTTGTGCCAGCAGGGGGTTGGCGATAGCTAATACCCTCTTCAGGCACAAAATGATCCAAAGGTATACATGGCGAGTGTTGAGAAGGGTGGATGGTGAACTGAATGAATGGAAGGCAATCACTGACTATGTGTGTGTGGATGAAAGGATGAAAAGATGTGTAATGGATGCAAGAGTACAGTATATAGAGGTTGGGGGACCACTTGGCGGTGGCCAGAATCAGAATCCAAGCAAGATGGAGGAAGAGAAGAAAGAAAGGACAAGAGGAAGTAGTTCTTACAAGGAGGGTAGAAAAGTTACAAGAGGATAAAGGCTGAATATAAAAGGGAAGTGGAGGAGCAATTGGGTAAATATAGTTTGGAGCAGATGGGGGATGTGAAAGGTGTGTGCAAGATATTCACAGAAGAAATCTGTGCAGCATGTGAGATGGTGTGTGGGGTGAAGAGAAGACGAAAGGGGGTTCAGGGAACAGCATGGTGGACTGAAGAGGTGAGAGAGGCTGTGACACAAAAGAAGAAAGCATATTGTGAGTGGATGAGGAACAGGGGCGTTGAAGAAGCTGAGAGATGGACGAGAGAGTTATATGTAGATAGGATGAAAGAGGTAAAAAGATTAGTAAGACAGAGTAAGAAGAGAGTGGATAAGAAATTTGGAAGGAATTTGAGTGCAAAGTGGAGGGAATGTAAGAAAATGTTCTGGAAAGAGGTAAAGAAAGCTAGACAGGGGGCCAACGAAGTTAGTGGGGGTGTGAAAGATAAAAATGGTAGATTACGAATGGAGAAGGGAGAAAAAGTGAACAGATGGAGAGAACACTTTAACGAATTGTTGAGCATAAAGAATGAAAGTAATGCAAGTATAAGTGGCTGGGGAATGGCAGGGAGAAGGAGGGCTGTGAGAAGAGAGGAAGAAATCAGTAGGATGGAAGTGGTGCAAGCAATGAAGAAAGTTAAAATGGGGAAAGCCCCAAAAATGCTGAAGCATGGGGGAGAGATACTAATAGAATGGATGTGCAAGGTGTGCAGATTGGCCTGGGAGGAAGGTAGAGTCCCAGAGGATTGGAAGTCAGGTATTATTACTCCTCTGTACAAAGGAAAAAGAGAAAAAGAAGTATAGTGGAAAGGTTTTTAGAGAAGGGAAAGAAGTTGTATGCAGCCTTCATGGATTTGGAGAAAGCATATGACAGAGTGGATAGACAAGGATTGTGGAACGTATTAAAAATATATGGAGTGGATGGGAAGTTGTTGAAGGCAGTGAAGAGTATGTATGAGGGTGCTAAGGCTGCAGTGCGTGTGGATGGCAAACTGAGTGAATCTTTCCATTTGAAGGTTGGATTGAAACAAGGATGTGTCATGTCACCATGGTTGTTCAATCTGTACATGGATGGGGTTATAAAAGATATATAAAGTTGGGCAGTGGATGTTGGAGCGGCCCTAGTGAGAGAGGGCAGTGTTTGGAAACTCCCTGTAGCATTGTCTGCAGATGATACTGTGTTGTTGAGTGAAGATAAAGGGGAGCTGCAAGGCTTGGTAGATGAGTTTGGGAGAGTGTGTAAGAAACGGAATCTAAAGGTGAATGTAGGGAAGAATAAAGTGATGGTCTTCGAGAGAAGTGAAGCCAGTGAATGTACAGTGAGATTGGATGGGGAGGATATGGAGAATGTGAGTGCATTTAAGTACTTGGGTAGTGTGATGAGTAAGGATGGAAGTCTGGAGGGTGAAGTGCTTGAAAGGGTGCAGCATTGAAAGAAGGTTGCTGGTTCGTTGAAAGAAGTGATAAGAAACAGGGAAGTGAGCATGGAAGTGAAAAAGTTGTTACATGACAGTATAGTGAAACCAACTCTAACATATGGAAGTGAAGCTTGGACCCTGTTGGAAGGACAGAAGTCAAGAGTGAGAGCAGTGGAAATGAGTTATTTGAGAGGAGCATGTGTAGTCACATGGAGAGACAAACTAACAAATGAGGAAGTGAAGGAGCGTTGTGGTGTGGATGTGGATATGATAGGAAGCGTTAGGAGAAACATGTTACAGTGGTTTGGGCATGTGGAGAGGATGGAGAGTGAAAGACTGATGAGGAGAGTGTATGTGAGTGAGGTGGAGGGGGGGAGAGGGAGGGGGAGGCCGAGGATGAAATGGAGGGATGGAGTGGAGAGGTACATGAGAGAGGGGGGTGTGAGTTGGGAGCGGGGTAGTGAAATGGCGGGGGACAGAGTGACATGGAGGCGATTTGTTTGTGGCCACCCCGTGCGGGATTGAGGCATCTGGCAATAGATAGATAGACAGACCCACACTTCTCCTCTAACAAGCACGATCTTTGGTTGCAACAAGTGCTGTCGGCAAAGTCACATGATCATGACCAGGAAAGCCCTGTACCAGCCTTACCCTGCTGGTGGTGGCAATCCGAGGTACCATCGAACCTGCTCTTAATACTGCAGCGGCCATTGCTGAGGGGGCAACGGAAATAGTGCTATGTCTGATGTTTATTCAGTGTGGTGCAGACAAGTGGAGGTAAAATTTTATGAGAGTATGCTGGCCTACTCTTTGTGTTAATGAAAACAATGAAAATGTTCAGCCAAGAGAGATGGTCAGGAACAAGTCCAGAGAACTGGTGAAATGAGAGATCTAGCTCTCCCTGTCACCAGCTTGCCATCCACCTTCGGAGTAAGACCGACTGGTAATACAGTCTTCTCCCTCACCCAAACCTAAGGAGTGTTACAGTACATACTACCTTAACAATACAGTAATCCCTCCACTATTCAATGTAATAGAGCCAAAGGCATGTCCGGACATTGGTCTTGTCCGAATATTGGCCATTAAGGCTCCAGCACCGGTCATTCATGACCCTAACCTAACCTAACCTAACCTAAATCAGAAAACTACCTTCCTACCTCCCTACCGGACATGTATAGCACTTATTTAGGTCCCTTTTCACATAAATAATGCACACAAAGCATGAATTAATTGAATTTTAACCAAAAAATGATGATTTATAGGTGAGAAAGGCATAGGTGCTCAGAACTTGCCACCATAGTATAAGTAAGTATTGGACATGGAAATCATCTTTTCTCACATTTTATGCACTAAATTATTGGATACAAAGCATCAAATACAGTAAATGATGTAAACTGTTCCCAGAAAAATGGTTAGGTTAGGTTAGGTTAGGTTAGGTTATGACTGGACATGAAATTCACTGGCATTCACCTTTTTCACAGCTAGTGCACTAAAATAATGAACACAAAGCATGAATTCATTTAAATTTTACCCAAAAAGGATGAATTTGAGGTAAGTTAGGCTCAGCTGTTCACTGAGTTGGCAGCTTTGTTTAGGTACAGGACATGAAAATCAATGGCATTCATCTTTTTCACAGCTGGTACACTTCAATACTAGTGGTAACCATGCATGAACAAATTAAATTAAAAGCAGGAAATTATGATTACCAAATGGTTAGGTTAGGTTAGGTTAGGTTATGACCGGACATGAAATTCACTGGCATTCATCTTTTTCATAGCTGGTGCACTTAAAAACCATGCATGAAAAAATTAAATTGAAAGCGGGAAATTATGATTAACATTTATGGTAATTTTTTAACCCATTTACAGC